>SKCR01007782.1:0-234708 GCA_019454045.1 Zanthoxylum bungeanum | reverse complement strand
CTAACAAAGAACCATAAACCATGTCATCTGCTTGGAAAAAGAGTTTCCTTTGCAATGAAATCTTCTCTCTCCCACAGTTTGGCTCTCAATTATCTTCGTCATTTTCCAAAGAATGGCTTTCCATTGACATCATCTACGCATTTTAGACCTTCACAACTTTGCTTATTGATAACTTTTAAGCGATTAGAAGCTATGGAAATTTGCAATAGATTGACACTTTACTGCCTTTAAGGTTTATTTAGTTGTTAGAAGGAGCTGGTTCCGAGTAAAAATATAGATTTGTGTTTTTTTGGCTTGACATCAATTTGACCTGATCACAGACACTGATAGAGGCAAGCCCGAGTTATTCAGTGTTTGTTTCAGCTCTTCTCTTTCCTCTAGAAAGCGGCATTTCAGTTGCTTGAATATTGAAATTCTCTGGAATTGCATTTTCTTTCTTGAGATTGTCTTGATACTCTGTTTAATGTTTTGTTTTAAAAGAATGTAATATCATTTGCATTCTTAGTAAAAAAAAATATTTTATTTTTAATTGGATTTTGCATTCTTGCAATTAAATTCTCTTCATAAGCCAGCACTGTCGTGATTATAGTCTTTAAATTCCATTTCCAGCTATAGTTTTGATGACGTAGTTTGATGTTGAATTACATAAGCTGAATATTGGCTAATTACTATTTGAGACAGATGATCTTCTTTCCAATTTATGAGATGTAAGACTTGTCCAGGGGTAGACCATGTAAATTTTCCCCCTTACAACCTCAAAATGGGTTAAGCATGAGATTTCCTTTAACTCAATGGTGACTGAGTGGGAATTTGTATGATAAACTTCCTGAAGAAACATATAAATAGTTCATATAGCATGCTTGTTATTACATTGTCACGTGTTTGTTGTCCTCTGAATTGGATCGAGATTGTAATTGAATGAGATAACGTATTGCACATACTTGTTCATGTGATATGTGCTGCCGAAGCATGCTTATTGTTAGCAAAATTGCTTGTACATCTGCGAAATGGAAGAAAGTGGTGTTGTTCTTGTCATATTAATGTTATGATTGTTAATCACAAGTCACTATGAACTTCCCTTCCACTCTGTCTTTTGCAGTTATACAAAACAACTGATAAAGCAGAGGTTGTGGTGTTTTTGTGTTGTGTTGCAGTAGAAGACATCAGAGCTCCTGTCGACGCTACATGGAATTTATGAAAGCACTGGTCTGTAATGTTTGTTTATGGAAAGCCAGTTCTAAATGTGATGAGATAGATAACATGAATCAAAGTTTGTCGGAACTTCTTTACTTGATTTCTGGATTTATGAATCATTTGTAGTAGTAGTGATCTTGATATATCATCTAAGATGCCTCAGAAAGTGTTTTCTATATTATCAAATGACATGCATGTTTCAGTTCAATGAAGATCAGAGCTATCCATGACAATAAACAGAAACCATGGCTTGAGGCTGGCCATTATTGGGGTGTGAGTCTTCATCAGACAAGTAAAAAATGTGTGTTTATGATCACGATAATGTTGTAGTGTAAATGATCACGATAGTTGTTTTGATCTGCCTCGATAGGTACCAATAGGGTGTTCACGGGTCGGGTTGGGTCACTTAAATTATAAACCCGAATTCGAAATTTGATTTGACAAATCCGACCAGGTCGGGTTGGCAAACAAAAAAATTTATGTATTAATTATTTTAAGACATAAATATTAATTATTTTATGTCCCGAAACTTGTCATATATATCAAATTTCAAGATAAAAAAGTAATAAATAATTGAAATAATAGTAAATTTTTTATAAAAAAAAAACAATTTTTTTTTAGATCGGGTCGGGTTGTGTCGTTAAACCCGTGACCCGACTAACAAAAATCGGGTCGGGTTGATCCGAAATTATATTAATTTCTTTTAGAATCTGACCGGGTTGGGTCGTGGTTTGACCCAATCCTATGAACACTCCTAAGTATCACGATCATGATTGTCGAGCTGATAGGCTAGCAGGGCGAGGATGAGATTGATAATTCAGATAGCGCTGATTTGATATTTTTTGAAATTAGAGTTTTGTAAATTGAGAAATTTCAGCAATAGAGATCAGGTGCGTGAGGTTCACGTGCCAATTACTACAATAAATAAGATATTTAATGTCCAAACATTTAGCGTTGCCAAAACTTATCGACGTTAAAAGTAAAAACATCTTGCGTTGACATGAAAGGTAATGCTAAAATTACAACATTTAGCGCCGTCAACGTACTTTCAACGCAAAAAATTAAGGCATTTAGTGTCACTACCTAATTATCGACACTAAATATGAAGAATCGACAATATTTAGCATCGAACATAGGTAGCGATACTAAATGTCATATATTTAGAGTCGCAAATGTACTTTCGACGTTAAAAAAATAAGGCATTAATTGTCGTCGCAACCTAATTATCGACTCGAAATATAAAGAATCGTCAACATTTAGCGTCAAAGATAGTTAGCGATGCTATATGTATGACATTTAGCATCGACTATTTCTGAAGCTTTATCGACGGAGAGTTCAATATTTAGCGTAGTTGAAGCTTTATCGATTGTAAAATCTTTCTGCGACTAGTTTTAGCATCCATTTTTTGCGTCATCATATTTCGACGTAAAAATTTTTAGCGTCGACTTTGACCTCTTTTAGCTTCGAAGTTTGGCGACGCTAAAAGACCATATTCTTGTAGTGGATAGCAGCCATGATCCCCACACATGAATGAAAATCAGAGATAATATCATGTTAAATAATGAAAGAAAGTTTTGAATTTACTGTATTTTGTATTTATAATGGTATAAGTCCTTTATATAGGCAATATATCAATCTAAAATATGAAAGAACTAATATTAATAATGGAAAAATAACATTATAATAATTATAATCGGAATCTTAAAGATCGTTTCCATAATAAAGAAATATTATTTCGGGATTGTTTCAATTGAATTTATTCAAATTCAAATTATAAAAGCTCATTAGTATAATTAAAAAATGTGCAACTTCAAGTGAAAAAGGATGATTCAGAATGAAGGGTACAACCTTTGAGATGGGTGATGTCCCTTCAAAGATAGCCTTCCATGGTTATACAAATTTCACTGTTCTGGAATTGATGAAATTAATTAATTCATTCTTTTTTCATGCATAGTTTACAAAGGGAAAAACAAAAGTGCATAAAATCTTTTGTTCGTGAAAGTGTGAGAGTTTCAGCCACATCATAGTTTATTGTTCTTCATGTTTTGAAATTGGAGTGCTTCTAAACAAAGAATAGATTATTGTATTTTGGGAAAGAATAAATATAAAACCATAAAACATCGAAAGCATGATTTATTTTATTTTAAAGCTAGATAATCAAATTCTCACATTGTTTGTTTAAGTTATCATACTCAAAGTCCACTAGCAAAGTTTCAGATTCTATCGAATATTGTTATTGTTGAATTTTTTTACTTGTATTGTTAATTTGTATCTTGTAACTTGTAAAAGTATTTGTATAACAGAATATTTTACCAACCGAAAAATAACTCAGCGGTAGAATATCACATTGACTTGGTGGAAGTCATCAGTTCGAGCCTGATTATCCCTAAACCCAATAGGAGTTGTGAGTTTTGCTATTTTGACTTGCTCCCCGCTATGATCGAATATGAATGAGAATGGATAAGAGGCTTGTGGGATTGACGTGAGGGGGTAGGGATGGCTATATTTCTGGGGAGAGAACTCCGGGCGAATATGAAACGCATGGATACAAGTTATGCCTTGGAATGAAAGACAATTCTGAATCAGCTTTGTCTACGAATAAGGAAACTATAAGTAATGCAATTATGAATCTCATGGAGAGTTCAATCCTAGCTTAGGATGAACGCTGGCGGCATGCTTAACACATGCAAGTCGGACGACGAAATAAAAATTTCGGTTGAAATTCGTGATGATTTTTTTACCTCGAATAAAAAATCGAGTTGGGATTAGGGATGAAAAATCGTCATGATTCAAAAAACCGGTCAAGATTATGGATGATCTTTCTTCCCGAATCATAATCCTGACGGGATAAGACTCGAATCAATTTGGACGGGATATACCGATTGCCATCCCTACCTGTACCCACCCCTATAATGTGCTTCGTTCTGTCCTTCTTGCTGTCGTTGTTGAAAAAGATAAACGCATTCCTCGGCCTGCTGTTTTCCATATCGTGTGATCGCAAGCAAGAGCTTCAGTCCCACCAATATGATTGAAACCTTTTCTATCTTCGAAAGCAGCCTTTAACCTTTTTTTCTTTATTGGCATCCAATCAAAATGAATTGACTAATAATCAATCTTCTGCCATATTTAATATCTTTGATATTTTTGATGCCTGGACAGAGATATCACGAAATTATTTTGAAACTACATGCTATATGGAAGTATGAAATTTATTGCAATAATCGAGCTAGTGGACCAAGACTTATCTACGATTGATGTAGAGAGTGCCAGAAAAATACAGCTTGAATGTGTAATCCACAACATTATAGGATTACGTGTATGAATTGAAAGATTTTAGGGTTAGCACGGAAGTATATATTGTATTACAATTATTATAAATATTTCGGTAGTTACAAGGAAATCCGAATTAGACTTAAATTTAGCCCAGCAGACCCTATCGGTAGACCCTGAAATCAGACCCACAGGGCAGACCCTCACGGCGGACCCTGAGAGCAGACCCTGACGGCGGAGGCTGAGAGCGGAGGCTGAGAGCAGAGGCTGAAAGCAGAGGCAGACCCTGAGAGCGGAGGCAGACGCTGAGAGCAGAGGCTGGCGAGCGGAGGCAGAGGCTGGCGAGCGGAGGCAGAGGCTGATGAGCGGAGGCAGAGGCTGATGAGCAGACCCTCACGAGCGGAGGCTGACAGAAAGAGTTAGACCTTGAAATTGATGAAGGTGATCCAATACCGAACTACTGCTTCTTCACTTTCTCGAGGCTTGTTGATGTCAACAATATCCTTAAAACAAATTCGTCCCCTACCGTAGGTGCAGTATAACGTGAGATGATTGTTTCCCAGGATACAACGGAAAACGTACGAGTAAGAGCACCACCGAACTCGTATCCAACTAACCACAAAAGTGTTTGAACTCTCCCTTAACAAAACAAAGAAAAACGAGCTGTTGTGTGTGATGTTTTGTTTTTATTCTCTGTGTTGTAAACAAAATCTGAGTATTGTATATATAGAAAAACGAAAAACACAGCTCATTTAAAGGAAATTAACATGCCAATTATATCTCATAAATGGGAGGCCTTTCACTTGTTGTAACCACCAAGCTAATTAAATTAGCTATTATGGAAATTCAACTTTTGTAACCACCAAGCTAATTAAATTAGCTGTTATGAAAATTCAAAAGGCTTGGAAAATTGAAGAGATTAGTAAAAGTTCGGCTGGGCCGGGCCCGCACAATTTGGTCCGGCATTCGTGTACACATGACACGCGGGTGCATACGAGCCTGTTTGGATTTTGATTTGCACTCCCCCTGCGCGCACGTAGAGAGAGCCTCTATCCTTATAACTCTTACCCATCTACATATGAGCAATCATATATAAGCACAATTTTCCCTCTATAGCTTTCCCATATGGGACAAGCTAACTTCTCTTTATTTTCCAACACTAATAGGTGAACTTTGAGCAACAATTTCACATTCACCCAAGCACCATTTTAAGCATATGAATATACCATTTCGAAGTACTCACGGAGGAGTATCCGAATCATTCAATAACAACCACTAACACGAAGTGGACCATGCTTAAAATTGAGCCTCAAAATGCTTACTCATAAGCATTTTTCCAACAATCCCCCACATGAATGAAATTGGCGAAAAACGTCAAATAAAATTATTTTATAAAACATTTTATTTTGACCTAGAAGAGTTCAACGGTTCAACATCTGCATAGGATAGGTAGGCCTCAGCCTTTGAACCTTCCCTTGTTAAAATATATCTCATTTACTGGCTGACAGTGGACACGATGTCATTGAGCTGTATTGCCGTTAATGTAAATGGAGAACATATATCACACAGATATTTAACCTAACACATCTGAGTTCTCATTATTATGTTCATTTTTTGGCCATAAACATCAACCTGGTTCTGCAAGAGTTTCTAAGAATTGTGCCCCGTACAATTCCCTTTGAAGCGGCCCCACTTCTCTCTCACATAAGTGATATCTTATTTAAGAGTATCTCGTAATACTCTGCTCGGATTCCCGACGCATAAGAATCATTAAAAGCTTTTGTTTAACCTCCATCCATACGAGCATCACTGTTTCATTTCACCATAGGAATGGACTAGAGGGTAACCCCCACAGTGAACCAATTATGTCCTTTACGAGTAGGTTGTCCCATTGAACCTAGATCTTGGGATCTCCAGTCAACAAGGTTGAGTTTTCCTTCGTAATAAACATCTATCTAATGGGCTTTAGTCTCATTCCCCTCGATGATTTCACAACCAACTCTCTATTTAACCCTTTGGTTAGCGGATCCGCAATGTTATCCTTTGACTTTACATAGTCAATCGAAATAACTCCAGTAGAGAGTAACTGTCTAATGGTATTGTGTCTACGACGGATATGTCTAGACTTACCATTATACATATAGTTATGTGCCCTTCCAATTGCAGATTTACTATCGCAATGAATGCAAATTGATGGCACTGGTGTAGGCATTGCATTTTTTCATGTGAAACCCGATGATGAGTCTCAGTTGGAGGCACTACCTTTTTAGTCGAGGAAGTTGCGGGAAACAGTTGTCGGAAGGGAATCGGCATTTCATTAAATTTTATCCGCATGTTTAGCTCCAAGCTCGCTCGTTGGACCTTCGTTTTAAAGCACATTTGGCCTAAAAAACCCAGAACCATTTAACCTTGGCCCAAACCCACTCACCAAATCAACACAACACCTAACCCACCAAGACAAAGCCCACACCACCACCACATAGGCTCACACGCCCATCACCCTAAGATACACCCAAATTAAATTAAATATTAATTAAATAATGTAATTGAATTAAATAAAATAATTAAACCATTTACTAAATTAAAGAAAACATAAAATATAGTCATACCTAATTAAGATAAATCACATATTGTAACTTCCTAATCCAAAATATTATATACTAAATTAAAGAAATATTATGCCTAATTAAAATCAATCATAACCAATTAAAAATATTGACTTCCTAATCTAACAAATTAAATGCCTAATGAACACCAATCAAATATTCAACCTTCCTAATTCACCAAATTTTATCCCCCCAATCAATCAAATCCTTTCCTTGTTTGATACCAAATCCAATCTTTTCCTTGTGAGACAAGGGGAAACCCTAATCATGCAACTATATAAACAACAACAAATTGCAAACCCTGGAGGCTCTCATTCACGGCACTTCAACCCAAAAAAGAAAAACAAAATAACAAAAACAAAATAAACCCTAAACTACTAGCAGCCCACAGACGCTTCAAACAACAACAACCCCTAACTACTTCAAGCCTCTTCTCCATGCACTCAAAAAGGGACACACATATAAGCCATCTAGCATCTCCCTGACCTAGTAAAAGCCACACATCTGATCATATGGCCTCCATAAACACATGCCTAGAAGCCACGAAATTGTCCCCTACGTGAATTGCATGCCCTTACCCCATAAAGATTCATCACGTTCACGCACCTGCTGCCTCTTGTCTTCACCCTTCAACGCCACTCACCAGCCATAAACAAACAAGAGCACACCGACACAGCCTCCATCCATTGCCTCATAAGCTTCACGCCAACCTGAACACACAAACGTAACCCACTCACAGCCTTTCAACGTAACTAACTCCCATTAAACTACCAAAAACTGCAGCGAACAAGCAGCCCAATCTGCCCCCAAATTCACCAAAAAAACGAGAATAAATAACCCTAAAATCGCCAAAACAGCAGCCTAAAACACACACAAACAGTCCATAAATTACTGTAAAACAGTGACCAGAAAATACAGCATAAACAGCAGTAAAACAGCAGCAAAACAGAGTCAAAATAGTAGCTTGAGCAGCGAAACAGCGAGGTAAAACGCAAACCAGTGAACCAGAAAAGTTGAGGAGCTTTAACCCTTCCGATCTCAGTGAAACGCAAGTCCGAAAGTCGACAAAAAAGGTTAGACCTGAGGGTATTTTTCACATCAGTTTTCAGTTGTATTTTTATTATTTATTGAGTTTCGTTTGCATGATTATTATGGATTGATGCATGTTGTGGCCTTTGAATATATAAACAATGCATGTATTGTAAAATGATGTATGTTGTGGCCCTTGAATAAAATGAAGCGTGTGTCGCCTCTTGTGGTATATAGGATGGAAACCTAGACATAAATTTCATAGCCGATTCCGAATGGACGGTAGTATGATCTGTACTCGGGATACAACTCCATGTACCGCTTGAGTAAACGACACATTCTTTTGTTTTATGTTGCTTTGATTTATTTATTATTCGTCATTTAAATTCCCCATGTTATTTGTTTATGTAATGATATGATCGAGCACATGGGCTTAGTAAGTTGGACTAAAGGTCCCCTATTTTGAGGGGTTAAAATCCTTTATCACGATGCTTTGCCGCGCCGATTGATGTATATTCGGTTGAATGTAAGATGTGTTCAATCGGGTATACGAAGTCCGATATTATTGTTTTTTTATTGTTTATATGTATGACGTGATCGAGCGCATGGGCTTAGTAAGGTGGATTAAAGGTCCCCTATTTTGAGGGGTTAAAACCCTTTACCACGATGCTTCGCCGCGCCGATTGATGTATATTCGGTTGAATGTAAGATGTGTTCAATCGGGTATACGAAGTCCGATATCATTGTCTTTACTTTTTATATATGTATTGTGTTGATTGCGCATGGGCTTAGTAAGTGCGATTAAAGGTCCTCTATTTTGAGAGGTTAAAATCCTTTACCACGATGCTTTGCCGCGCTTTTAGCCCGTTATTATTTATTAGATGTCATCTATTCATCCGTTCATGTATGTGTCATGTTGTTTACTGCATTTTGGAGGTCGTTGTTGTAACCCCATTCGAACGCGTTTCAGAACGCCACACGAACGCATGTTTTCTGTCTGGTCCCGTTCGAACGCGTTATCAAACGCTATACGAACGCGAACCTTCTGTTTACCGTTCGAACCCGTATATGAACGCTGCACGAACGCCCACGGTAAACAGGTCCTCCTGCATCACATCACGACATGTCTATCTTAGCATATAGTTATCTCTTTTACCTTATGCATTTGCATTACCTCTTTAGTTATCTATTTCCATCAGGCGCTTAATTGTCTTTCCTTAATATGCATGCTTGTATAAATGTTATTTGTTTGCGCTTCTGTGTCTACCAATGTGAAATTGTATGCTTTCTGTATGTCAATTTATCTTTATGCATGAATTCGGACATAGATTATATGCAAGTAGGTTGTACGCAAATTTGGACATAGATTGTATGCAAATAGGTTGTATGCAAAATATGAAAATGTGTTATATGTAAGCTTAAATATGAGCTTTGTACCTATGCATGCAAACTTAGGAGTAAATTATCCTTGGAAATATGTGGGAACACAAACTGGGCGACGCATGCTGTCCCGGGCTCGCGGCCCGGTTGGGATTACGGAGTAGCCCACGGAAGACTAAACCGGAGAATAATGGAGTCGCCACCCTGTGTTAACCGGGACAAATATTTAAGGACGCACTCACCCCTCGCAAGGGAAGACCTCAAACCGTTGGGTTCGGAATGGTCCCTTACTTATGCCACTTGTAATAAAATGATTTATGCAATAATCTTACCAAGCCTAAGCAACATATTTCCAAGGATAATTTACTCCTAAGTTTGCATGCATAGGTACAAAGCTCATATCTAAGCTTACATATAACACATTTTCATATTTTGCATACAACCTATTTGCATACAATCTATGTCCAAATTTGCGTACAACCTACTTGCATATAATCTATGTCTGAATTCATGCATAAAGATAAATTGACATACAGAAAGCATACAATTTCACATTGGTAGACACAGAAGCGCAAACAAATAACATTTATACAAGCATGCATGTTGATGGTGTTTTTCGGGCACTATGTTATTTAAGCAACACGACAGGGGTAAAAGGGATAACTCCATTGATCGAGAACGTTAAAGCCGACCCGACAACTTGACGGTAAGAGGCCGAGCACTTTATACTAAATGGCCGAGCACTTGAGATCGGATGACCGAGCATTATCAGATCGACAGCAGCATTCTCAGTTCAAATGGCTATCATGACCGACCTCATGAAGACCGAGCACATGACGAGGCGTGCTCAGGAAGATAAAACATCATATTCTTGCGGAAAAGGGATAAGTTGTCCTACTTTAATGGGGTAAAGTAATAACTTAATATCCTAATAGGATAAAGGAAGTAAATGTAGTTTTGATTAGGAATCCTTATGGGAAAAGGGAATAGTTTTGACTAGGAATCCTGATAGGAAAAGGAGACCATCTCCAAATTGGGAATTCTTGTACAAATAGGAATCTGATTTCTTCACCATTATAAATAGGAGGGTAGAGTGAGTGTAGAAGAAAGAGTGAAAATCATCTGAAAATCATCACAAGAGTGAGAGATTAGAGTCATAAAGTTCCAATTTGTAAAAGCAAAGGAGAGGCCTGAGAGGTGTATTTGAGTAATAAAAGAGTACCACCCTGTTCTTGTCCGTGGACGTAGGTCGGATCCCAAAATCCACCGAACCACGTTAAATCACCTTGTCTGATTGGCGTATTTTTTGCTTTCCGCTAAGTTTGCTTTTGGTTTCCCGCATAACCAAACAAATTCACAGTTGAAGGAGGATTCCCTCGGAGGTGATATTCCCGTATTACCCTGAGATCAAAATCCACCGTCAACAGTTGGCGCCGTCTGTGGGGAACTTCACAAAAAGCAATTCACGTGATAAGACAAATGGCGGAAGGCGGAAATCACCAACCAGGAGGTCCGGCCAACTGGACTGGAAAAAAATGGAAGATAGCATGAGGTCTATGATGGATCGACTAGAAAGAATGGAAGGAGCAAACAACGAGAAAACTGAAACCGGGCGGACAGAGGAGGAAAGAGAGGGAAAGAGGGAAAAGAGTAGTAGATGTAAGCGAAAACGAGGGACCCAGAAAGAGAGGCCCCTATGGGATAAGATCTGAAGTGGTAGGAAGAGAGCCACGATCAGAAGACACATGGGAAGAAGAAGGGGAGGAACAATCACCCGACCCCTCCTCCGACAGATTTTACAGCTCCGAGAGGGAAGATAGAAAATACAACGAAGACGTACATGAGACCTCCGGGCTTAAAGAACGCCACACCCGGAACGACAGGCGAACAGAAGGACACAGAAGGCGACACGGGGGCACAACCCGTGAAATAAAGTCTTGGTTGAGAAAATAGATGACCAGATGGGGAGAAGGCCTCAAGACCGGCGCGGGAGACACCCGAGGCGAGGAAGAGGGGTCTCCCCTTACGGAAGAGATAAGGTCAGCACAGTTCCCGAAGCGATTTAACATGCCGACCATGACACCATACAAAGGCCACTCCGACCCAAAATCCCACATCGAAAACTTTGTCCTCCTGATGGAAGTATAGGGAGTAACGGGCGACGCCATATGCAAAGTATTTCCCTTAACTTTAGGTGGGCCTGCCATCCTATGGTATAGAAGCCTAGCCCCAAGGAGCATCAGCAGCTTCGCACAACTCAGAAAATCATTCATACGACACTTCAAGGGGGCTTGTGTCCCTAGAAAGACAATTGGAGAACTAAGACTTATGAAACAAGGAGACGACGAGCCTTTGAAAATATTCATTGAAAGATACCACAATATGGTACTCGAAGTCGGAGGGTATGAATCCCCCGAAGCCCTGGAAAGCTTGAAGGGAGCCTTGAAAGTCGGGAGGCTATGGACCCACCTAAGAATCCAAGACACCCCGGACTACGCCACTGCCCTGGAGGTGGCCCGAAAATTCGTTTTATTGGAGAACGAGGAGAAAATATCCCGATAAGGGAACACCATCAGAGATAGAACCGCAAAGGAGGGCACCCCCCGCCGAACAGAAAGAGAATCCAGAAGACCACCCCCGAAGCACAAAGAATTCAAGCCACTGCACCAGGATAATCAGGAGAGAAGGGCGCCGACCCAAGTAAACCATGTGGTCGGGGAAAATGCATACATTCCTCTAAATAAACCACTGGGATAAATTGTCGTGGAGATCCAAGGGAAAGGCCTCTTAGTAGAACCCGACCAAAGAAGATTTTCCCCGGACAAGAGCAACCAAAAGGCTTATTGCATACACCACAACTCCAGAGGACATGCAACGGACGGGTGCAGAGACCTGCGGGAGCAGGTGGAAGACTTGGTAAAAGAAGGCTATCTCGGTGTGTACATAGACAATTCGGTTTTTTAGGTCGACCAAGTTGATAGCGGAAGTCATCCGGTCGGATGCGTGGAATGCTGAGATGCAGAGATGATATATTAAGAAGAGCCTGCTTGTAGTGACCAGTGTAGAGTTGCAAAAAAGGCAACAAATCCCAAAAAGGTGAGTAAAACCTCTTCTGACTTAGGTTAACATTTTATTATGATTGTTTGTTATGGCTCACACAATGATTTTGATATTTGTTTTCCGGCTCGGGTCTGCTCTTGTACCGCCGAGACCGATGTCTCTTTCCGGCTCGGGTCTGCTCTTGTACCGCCGAGACCGATGTCTCTTTCCGGCTCGGGTCTGCTCTTGTACCGCCGAGACCGATGTCTCTTTCCGGCTCGGGTCTGCTCTAGTACCGTCGAGATCGATGTTTGTTACAGCCCGGGGTCGGGTTACGTCCCACCGAGTCGTGCTTATTGGCCTGGGGACGTAACATTCCCCCAGGACCAAGTGATTCTTACAGCTCGGGGTCGGGCGATGTCCCACCGAGTCTGCCCTTTGGACTGGGGACGTAACATTCCCCCAGGACCAAGTGATTCTTACAGCTCGGGGTCGGGCGATGTCCCACCGAGTCTGCCCTTTGGACTGGGGACGTAACATTCCCCCAGGACCAAGTGATTCTTACAGCTCGGGGTCGGGCGATGTCCCACCGAGTCTGCCCTTTGGACTGGGGACGTAACATTCCCCCAGGTCCAAGTGCCTTCCTCAGCTCGGGGTCGGGGTACGTCCCACCGAGTCAGCCCTTTGGACTGAGGACGTAACATTCCCCCAGGACCAAGTGATTCTTACAGATCGGGGTCGGGCGATGTCCCACCGAGTCTGCCCTTTGGACTGGGGACGTAACATTCCCCCAGGTCCAAGTGCCTTCCTCAGCTCGGGGTCGGGGTACGTCCCACCGAGTCAGCCCTTTGGACTGAGGACGTAACATTCCCCCAGGACCAAGTGATTTTTACAGCTCGGGGTCGGGCGATGTCCCACCGAGTCTGCCTTTGGACTGGGGACGTAACATTCCCCCAGGACCAAGTGATTCTTACAGCTCGGGGTCGGGCGATGTCCCACCGAGTCTGCCTTTGGACTGGGGACGTAACATCCCCCCAGGACCAAGTGATTTTTACAGCTCGGGGTCGGGCGATGTCCCACCGAGTCTGCCTTGGACTGGGGACGTAACATTCCCCCAGAACTAAGTGATTCTTACAGCTCGGGGTCGGGCGATGTCCCACCGAGTCTGCCCTTTGGACTGGGGACGTAACATTCCCCCAGGACCAAGTGATTCTTACAGCTCGGGGTCGGGCGATGTCCCACCGAGTCTGCCCTTTGGACTGGGGATGTAACATTCCCCCAGGACCAAGTGATTTTTACAGCTCGGGGTCGGGCGATGTCCCACCGAGTCTGCCTTTGGACTGGGGACGTAACATTCCCCCAGGACCAAGTGATTCTTACAGCTCGGGGTCGGGCGATTGTCCCACCGAGTCTGCCCTTTGGACTGGGGACGTAACATTCCCCCAGGACCAAGTGATTTTTACAGCTCGGGGTCGGGCGATGTCCCACGAGTCTGCCTTTGGACTGGGGACGTAACATTCCCCCAGAACTAAGTGATTCTTACAGCTCGGGGTCGGGCGATGTCCCACCGAGTCTGCCCTTTGGACTGGGGACGTAACATTCCCCCAGGACCAAGTGATTCTTACAGCTCGGGGTCGGGCGATGTCCCACCGAGTCTGCCTTTGGACTGGGGATGTAACATTCCCCCAGGACCAAGTGATTTTTACAGCTCGGGGTCGGGCGATGTCCCACCGAGTCTGCCTTTGTTCTGGGGACGGGACATCCCCTAGAGCCAAGTACCTCTTTCAGCTCGGGGTCGGGTTACGTCCCACCGAGTCATGTTCATTGGTCTGGGGACGGAACATTCCCCCAGGTCCAAGTGCCTTTCTAGCTCGGGGGTCGGGTTACGTCCACCGAGTCAGCCCTTCGGACTGGGGACGTAACATTCCCCCAGGTCCAAGTGCCTTTCACAGCTCGGGGTCGGGGTACGTCCCACCGAGTCAGCCCTTCGGACTGGGGACATAACATTCCCTCAGGTCCAAGTGTCGTTCTCAGCTCGGGGTCGATTGCGTCCCACCGAGTCAGTCCTTCGGACTGGGGACGTAACATTCCCTCAGGTCCAAGTGTCGTTCTCAGCTCGGGGTCGGGTTGCGTCCCACCGAGTCAGTCCTTCGGACTGGGGACGTAACGTTCCCCCAGGCCCGAGCATCTCTCACAGCTCGAGACAGGATCACATGCCACCGAGCACATCATCGTTAGCTCAGAGGCAAAATTTTCTCCTCACAATCGAGATTGGATCAGTCAGGGGTCAGGACCCCCAAATCTCTGGTACAGATATTACAGAGGAGGAGTCATTTTTAGTTTGGACAACAAGAGGAATTTCATCTCCTGATGGAACGACCCAAGTAAGCAATTTGCTTTGAGGTGGAGAATCATTCTGAATAGAGTCAGCATCTCCAATAAACCGAGGATATGAAGATAGAAACAGAAGACTTAGTTGATGGCAAAGACAATTTCTCGGTGATTTATGGAGCGACCACCAGCAAGGCGATCGGCACACCATCTTTTTTATAGTTCCCGGCATCAACTCACAAACTCGTTGTTACCGAGAACTAGGGGACAGATGTTGATGGTGTTTTTCGGGCACTATGTTATTTAAGCAACACGACAGGGGTAAAAGGGATAACTCCATTGATCGAGACCGTTAAAGCCGACCCGACAACTTGAAGGTAAGAGGCCGAGCACTTTATACTAAATGGCCGAGCACTTGAGATCGGATGACCGAGCATTATCAGATCGACAGCAGCATTCTCAGTTCAAATGGCTATCATGACCGACCTCATGAAGACCGAGCACATGACGAGGCGTGCTCAGGAAGATAAAACATCATATTCTTGCGGAAAAGGGATAAGTTGTCCTACTTTAATGGGGTAAAGTAATAACTTAATATCCTAATAGGATAAAGGAAGTAAATGTAGTTTTGATTAGGAATCCTTATGGGAAAAGGGAATAGTTTTGACTAGGAATCCTGATAGGAAAAGGAGACCATCTCCAAATTGGGAATTCTTGTACAAATAGGAATCTGATTTCTTCACCATTATAAATAGGAGGGTAGAGTGAGTGTAGAAGAAAGAGTGAAAATCATCTGAAAATCATCACAAGAGTGAGAGATTAGAGTCATAAAGTTCCAATTTGTAAAAGCAAAGGAGAGGCCTGAGAGGTGTATTTGAGTAATAAAAGAGTACCACCCTGTTCTTGTCCGTGGACGTAGGTCGGATCCCAAAATCCACCGAACCACGTTAAATCACCTTGTCTGATTGGCGTATTTTTTGCTTTCCGCTAAGTTTGCTTTTGGTTCCCGCATAACCAAACAAATTCACAGTTGAAGGAGGATTCCCTCGGAGGTGATATTCCCGTATTACCCTGAGATCAAAATCCATCGTCAACAATGCATATTAAGGAAAGACAATAAAACGCATGATGGAAATAGATAACTAAAAAGGTAATGCAAATACATAAGGTAAAAAAGAGATAACTATATGCTAAGATAGACATGTCGTGATGTGATGCAGGAGGACCTGTTTACCATGGGCGTTCGTATACGCGTTCGAACGGTATACAGAAGGTTCGTGTTCGTATAGCGTTTGATAACGCGTTCGAACGGGACCAGACAGAAAACATGCGTTCGTGTGGCGTTCTGAAACGCGTTCGAACGGGGTTACAGCAACGACCTCCAAAATGCAGTAAACAACATGATGAAACATACATGAACAGATGAATAGATGACATCTAATAAATAATAACGGGCTAAAAGCGTGACAAAGCATCGTGGTAAATGATTTTAACCTCTCAAAATAGAGGACATTTAATCGCACTTACTAAGCCCATACGCAATCAACACAATACATATATAAAAAGTAAAGACAATGATATCGGACTTTGTATACCCGATTGAACACATCTTACATTCAACCGAATATACATCAATCGGCGCGGCGAAGCATCGTGGTAAAGGGTTTTACCCCTCAAAATAAGGGACCTTTAATCCACCTTACTAAGCTCATGCGCTCGATCACGTCATACATATAAACAATAAAAAAACAATAATATCGGACTTCGTATACCCGATTGAACACATCTTACATTCAACCGAATATACATTATCGACGCGGAAAAGCATCGTGATAAAGGATTTTAACCCCTCAAAATAGGGGACCTTTAGTCAAACTTACTAAGCCCATGCACTCGATCATACCATTTCATAAACAAATAACATGCGGAATTTAAATGACGAATAATAAATAAATCAAAGCAACATAAAACAAAAGAATGTGTCGTTTACTCAAGTGGTCGTGGAGTTGTATCCCGAGTACATATCATACTACCGTCCATTCGGAATCGGCTATGAAATTTATGTCCGGGTTTCAATCCTATATACCACAAGAGGCGACACACGCTTCATTTTATTCAAGGGCCACACCATACATCATTTTACAATACATGCATTTTTTATCTATTCAAAGGCCACAACATGCATCACTCCATAATAATCATGCAAACGAAACTCAATAAATAATAAAAATACAACTGAAAACGGATGTGAAAAATACCCTCAGGTCTAACCTTTTTGTCGACTTTCGGACTTGCGTTTCACGGAGATCGGAAGGGTTAAAGCTCCTCAACTTTTCTAGTTCACTGGTTTGCGTTTTACCTCGCTGTTTCGCTGCTCAAGCTACTATTTTGGCTCCATTTTGCTGCTGTTTTACTGCTATTTATGCTGTATTTTCTGGTCACTGTTTTACGGTAATTTATGGACTGTTTGTGTGTGTTTTGGGCTGCTATTTTGGCGATTTTAGGGTTATTTATTCTCGGTTTTTTTGGTGAATTTGGGGGCAGATTGGGCTGCTTGTTCACTGCAGTTTTTGGTAGTTTAATGGGAGTTAGTTACGTTGAAAGGCTGTGAGTGGGTTACGTTTGTGTGTTCAGGTTGGCGTGAAGCTTATGAGGCAATGGATGGAGGCTGTGTCGGTGTGCTCTTGTTTGTTTATGGCTGGTGAGTGGCGTTGAAGGGTGAAGACAAGGGGCAGCAGGTGCGTGAACGTGATGAATCTTTGTGGGGCAAGGGCATGCAATTCACGTATGGGACAATTTCGTGGCTTCTAGGCATATGTTTATGGAGGCCATATAATCAGATGTGTGGCTTTTACTAGGTCAGGGAGCTGCTAGATGGCTTATGTGTGTGTCCCTTTTTGAGTGCATGGAGAAGAGGCTTGAAGTAGTTAGGGGTTGTTGTTGTTTGAAGCGTCTGTGGGCTGCTAGTAGTTTAGGGTTTATTTTGTTTTTGTTATTTGTTTTTCTTTTTTGGGTTGAAGTGCCGTGAATGAGAGCCTCCAGGGTTTGCAATTTGTTGTTGTTTATATAGTTGCATGATTAGGGTTTCCCCTTGTCTCACAAGGAAAAGATTGGATTTTGTGTCAAACAAGGAAATGATTTGATTGATTGGGGGGATAAAATTTGGTGAATTAGGAAGGTTGAATATTTGATTGGTGTTCATTAGGCATTAATTTGTTAGATTAGGAAGTCAATATTTTTAATTGGTTATGATTGATTTTAATTAGGCATAATATTTCTTTAATTTAGTATATAATATTTTGGATTAGGAAGTTACAATATGTGATTTATCTTAATTAGGTATGACTATATTTTATGTTTTCTTTAATTTAGTAAATGGTTTAATTATTTTATTTAATTCAATTACATTATTTAATTAATATTTAATTTAATTTGGGTGTATCTTAGGGTGATGGGCGTGTGGGCCTAGGTGGTGGTGGTGTGGGCTTTGTGTTGGTGGGTTAGGTGTTGTGTTTGGTTTGGTGAGTGGGTTTGGGCCAAGGTTAAATGGTTCTGGGTTTTTTAGGCCAAATGTGCTTTAAAACAGAGGTCCAACGAGCGAGCTTGGAGCTAAACATGCGGATGGATAAAATTTAATGAAATGCCGATTCCCTTCCGACAACCGTTTCCCGCAACTTCCTCGACTAAAAAGGTAGTGCCTCCAACTGAGACTCATCATCGGGTTTCACATGCAAAAATGCAATGCCTACAACTGGCTTAGGCCAACTTGGATATCCTCTAGAAAATTTCGAAGTCATTTTGCTTATTCAGCACACTTATCTAATGCAATGAATTCTGATTCCATTGTAGATCTGGCTATACAATCTGTTTGGAGGATTTCCATGATATAGCTGCACCTGCTAGTGTAAACACAGAGCCACTGGTAGACTTTGAGTCTTTCATGTCAGATATCCAATTAGAATCACTGTATTCTTCGACTACAGCTGGATAGCTATGAAAGTGCAACCCATAATTACGAGTAAAACGTAAGTACCTAAGTACTCTCACTATTGCTTTCCAGTGATCAACCTCTGGATTACTCGTATATCTGTTGAGCTTGTTTACTGTACATGCTATATCAGGCCTTGTACAACTCGATAGATACATCAAACTCCCGATCACTCTAGAGTATTCTATTTGAGATATACCCTATCCCCTATTCTTTGATAGGTGTAGACTCACATCTAAAGGAGTTCTTGCCACAGCAGAATCATCATTGTTGAATTTACCAAGAATCTTGTCCACATAGTGCGACTGATCAAGAATAAGTCCATCTGGACTTCTCGAGATCTTTATTCCCAGAATGACATATGCTAGACCCATGTCTTTCATGTCAAACTTGGATTTCAACATATTCTTGGTGGATTTCACCATTTTAACATTACTCCCGACAATCATTATATCATCAACGTAGAGACATAAAATGACATAGCCAACTTATGTCTCTCTGACATAAATGCATTTATCACATTCATTGATTTTGAAAACATTTGCCAACATGGTGTCATCAAACTTTTTATGCCATTGTTTCGTGGCTTGTTTCAATCCATACAAGGATTTAACTAACTTACAGACTTTCTTTTCTTGTCCTGGAGCTATAAAACCTTCAGGTTGTTCCATGTAGATTTCTTCATCTAAATCTCCATCCAGAAATGCTGTTTTCACATCCATTTGATGTACCTCAAGATTGCGCAAAGCTGCAATCGCTAGTATCATCCTTATGGAATTTATTCTCGTTACAGGAGAATAAGTATCAAAGTAATCAAGACCTTCACGTTGTCTATAACCTTTAATTACAAGTCTTGCTTTGTACTTATCAATTGATTCATCTGCCTTCATTTTCTTTTGAAAATCCACTTGGACCCTAAAGGTTTACATCATGGAGGAAGATTCACTAACTCCCAGGTGTGATTTTGTAAGATGGATTCAATTTCACTATTGATGGCATCTTTCCACAAGGCACCATCAGCTGACCTTACAGCTTCGTTATAGCTTTGAGGATCATTCTCTAGCAAAAATGTCAGAAAATCTGGACCAAATGATTTTTCCGTTCTAGCTCTTTTGCTACGTATTGGTTCAAGTTCAACAACTTGTTGATCCTCTGGAACATTTATGTGTTCTCGGTCCTGACTATCTTCAATGATAGTCTCATGTGCCCGTTTGTGCACATTTGAATTCGAATTAGTTTTACAGGGAAAAACATATTCGAAAAATGATGCATTCTTTGACTCCATTATCGTATTCTTGTGAACATTTGGTACAATAGATTCATACACAAGAAATCGATAAGCATTACTGTTGTGTGCATATCCTATGAAAACACAATCAACAGTTTTTGGTCCTATCTTCACCTTCTTAGGTGGAGGAATGACTACCTTGGCAAGACACCCCCACACTCGTAGGAATTTATAGGAAGGTACTCTTCATTTCCACATTTCATAAGGAGTTTTCCCTACTTCTTTCCGTGGTACCTTATTTAAAAGGTAATTAGCTTATAAGACAGCTTCTCCCCACATATTCTGAGGTAAGCCAGAGCTGATTAACATAGCGTTCATCATCTCTTTCAAGGTACAATTCTTTCGTTCTGCAATCCCATTGGATTGAGGTGAATAAGGAGTTGTGGTTTGATGTATGATTCCATTTTGTTCACAAAGTGATTCAAAAGGAAAAACATACTCACCACCACGATCACTTCTTAACTCCTTAATTCTTTTATTCAGTTGGTTCTCAACTTCATTCTTATAGAGAACAAATTTCTCTATAGCTTCGTCCTTGCTTTTCATCAAATATACGTAGCAAAATCTTGTGCAATTGATGAGCGGAAAATATATCAATATTTACCGCCCCTTTAACTTAATATTTTGTTTAGTTTCTCGGGTTTGATGAACGTTTTGATGTGTTTTAGTTTATTTTGCTGATAAAATAATATCGGGTCTCAATGAAATCATTTAGGATGAAATATGGGTCAAATAAGGGCAATTATTGGACTTGATATATTAATTTTGGAGATTGGAAACTTGAAAGGGCGTTTTGACGAAGTGCAGTTTTGGGAATTCTAATTTTGCGCATCTGTCGTATTTTGGGCATAACTTTTTACTCCGATATCGGATTGAGCTGATTCAAGTTCCAAATTAAAGAAGACTCAAATATCTACAACTTTTAAAGAGGAAATATTTTCTAATTCTGAAGAGTTCATGACCGAAATTTATGAACCATCCAGAAGTGTGTGATGTGTAATTATTAAAGTCATTATCAATCATTTTCAAAGCAAAATATAAATTAATAAATAATTAATAAAAATTATCAAATCAACACCAAACAAGATAAGCAATTAGTGGAGCAATTATGGATTTGGTGGAGTAATTAGTGGAGAAATTAATAATGGATTTGGTGGAGAATTTGATGGATGATTTGATATAGGCAAAATTTTGCCTATAAATAGCAAGTCATTTCATTTGTAAAGTTCATACTTTCTTCTTTGAAATTCCTAATGAATAAATAAGAAGATTGTATCTTGTTTGTTTATTTACAGCTTCCAGTAATTAATTTCCGCTTTCGCACTTTCTTTTCTTTACTTTTCAGTTTTTACTTTCCGCAATTTACTTTTACGCACAAACTTTTTCTTTCTTTACTTTTGCAGTTTTTATTTTTCAAGCAATGAGGAGGTAACTCCCCTTTGCTGGGGTAAAAGGTAAAGCTTTTATTATTGCTATCTAGATTAATCTCCCTTAAATATAAAATATAAACTATTTAAAATCTGACTTAATGAGGATACCGCTATATTGACCGGTTGGAAATTAATTATAAATTGGTTTTAACCTGACTAAGTATGGATACCGCCTGGTTGGTCGGTTGGTAATTAATTATTAATTTGACTTAATCAGGATACCGCCTATATGGCTGGTTGGTAATTATCACGCAAAGTTAATATATTATATTAAGGGAGATATCTAAAATAGTAGTAATAAAAGTTGATCCTCTAACCCCATCATTTTCTTTTATTGTACTTTTACTTTATTTAATTTCAGTAATTTACTTTTCAGCAATTTACTTTCAGTAATTTACTTTTTTTTTTTTTTACTTTTTACTTTTTACTTTTTACTTTTTACTTTTTTTTTACTTTTCAGCAATTTACTTTTCAGTATTTAATTTTCAGAATTTACTTTATGTCTTTTATTTTATTTAAATTTTTACTACCCGTAAATATGTGTCGTAACTAAGCCAGTTATCTGGGGTTGTGATGAAATCCAATATCACCGGTTTATAAGGGGTTAAATTATAGTTTGGGTAATATAAAGGTTTATTTATTGAGTCTTAATCTTAATGCTTTTTATTAACTGGCCATTAATAAAATTGAACTGGTAAACTTAAAATGAACTAGACATAGAGATTTTAAGTTTAAGACCTTAGACTCAATAGCCCACGATCTTCCTTGAGGATAGATAACCCTTTAATAGATTTCCTTACATGATAGGAATATACCTGTCGGGCGGGGTAGCCATAATTGGAACTTAATCTTAATGAATCCAGGTAATTTGGTTGACATAGACATATGGTTCAATTGGGTTATACTGGATATTTGTAGTTGACCATCAAATGTCAATCTAGGCGACACACAATAATATTAGCGAGTGATATATTACTGCCCTGTATAATAATCACATTTTATTAAGAACTTAATTTGAGACATATATAAATATTGTTGACTCTTATAATCACAAACATCTTTCGAATTAACGATATTTATTTGTCATACTGTATCGAGACATACACATAAAACATTGATGTAAAAATGTGTAGAAAATAAATATCTTTTATTAAATAAAAAATTATAGTACAAAATATTTTACCTTAAACTATGACATTCACAATAAGTTTTAGGACATACACTCTAATATGAATGTCAGTTGTAGTACTAATTAGTTTCAATAACAAGCGACTTGATTCCCGACTCCAATCCTTAAAATCCTTCGAATACTCAGGATCGACTTGATTTCCGATTTATTTGTACAACTTTCAGACATGATTCTATCATCCTATGGTTTAAAAGTGAAACGAAAATAAATACTTTTTTGAAGTTTTAAAACTAGGTTAATGACTTGAGAAGATTCAAGCAGGTTGGAAAAAGAATGAATAAACGAATCAGGTATAATATTTAATTTGATGATGAGAAATTCTTCTTCTTCTTCTTCTTCTTTTTTTGCCATGCCTGCTTGCTGTATGTGTTTATGCATATGTAGCTTTCAAGAGGACCTAACGTTTGAAACTTGATGATCCTTTGTGCCCCACCAGATTATGTCTTGGCCTCTTGAAAGAATAAGATGAGTGTATTACTGAAACTTCATGAATGAACGTTGGCCGCAAGTTGGACAGAAAGTGGTGTTTCCAGTATTTTTCCTGGACTTTAGTTAACTGAACTTTTTGGTTATGTCACCATTGGTGGGTTAAGTTCAAAGCTCACTGTTATCGTGTGAACCAATTAAATTAATTATGTTACAGGCAGCGCCTAACTTGGCAACTTTTGCATATTTATAAAAAAAATTCAGTGAATCTGCTGCTTCCTTTCTATTTCTTTATTGCTCTTTAAGGATTTGATCATAATCTTTCATGTACTTGAACCTTCTGAGAAACTAATATCTAAAATATGCATCCAATCATCTTATTGAGCTAGCATGTGTAGTAATTATAAGGAGCAAAAAACTTTTATTATAGTGATTTAGTTCTTTATATGAGGAAAAATTCTACTATATATCACGGTAGTATCATATCATCCATACAGCAATCCTATAATATTTTACCACACGTGTTAAACTAATAAAAATACCAAATAAATGATAGTTATATTAATATATACAACTATATATATATTATATTTTTATTAATTTGCGATACCAGATCACCCACCTATATCCGGACACCGAAAAAGACTTGTGTGGGACAGACGTATGAATGACGTGATATGCATGTCCACTAATATTCTAACATATATACATTAAATTTGAAATTAACTAATAACAACGGAAAAAAAAAATATTAATTAACACATATCATACATTCATTAACTGGGTGGATTGAATCTACCCATATAAGTTTCTTACATCATAGGTAGAAAAAAGATTAAACATCATACCTAATACTGCACAAAGTTTCCGCTATAAACAGAGTCCGAGAAAGATAATACATAATTTCCCTATTGTGTTATATATCAAGGCCTGATGAACCTTTGGTTGCAAGAATGGCAAGTGATCTCCATGCACGTAGTAGAATTATGAATCTGTAATCTGGTGGCTATTTCCTTCAATCTCTCAGCTTTTTGAAGCTCTTCTTTAACAGTCTCCCAAATTTGGCTTGCTCTCGTAAACTCTGATTGGGCCAACTCCATCTCCCTCTTCGTAAGCTCCCTCACTCTCTCCGCATACGCCTTTTCAATGGCTGCCATTCTTATTTGCTCCGCCGCCTGCCCTTTCACAGCCTCCACGCAGCTTGTATTGTACTCGCAAAGGGCCCGGGGCTGAATCTGAATCTGATGATGATGATGATGGATTGGCCTTACACTGATTGTAAGTTGCAAGTCTAGTGATGGCGCCATCTCCCCTTCAAACTGATGATGATGAGGATCGGACACCATTAATGAATGTGGATTAGGCAACAGCTGCAATTCTTTCTGATCCTCCTCTTCCATTTGAAATTAAAAATATATCTTGACAGGTATAAATTCCTCAGAAATATTTTTGGGTAGTTAAAGAAAACTTGAGTGGTGATGAACTCAAGTGATGAAGGAGTTTGAGGATACTGAGGGGCACACACACTTGCCTATGGACTTGGATGCCTCACTTGAGTGGTGATGAATGAGACTGTGTGTATAAAAAACTCACCGCAACTTAATTCAATACTCCATCTAAATATTTTGTGTAAATATAAAAAGTGAAAAAATGATAAACGATGATAAAAAATGATTAAAACTAATCATTATATATATATATATATATATATATATATTATACATAAAAGTTATTTTTGAATGATATATATATATACACACACTTTATAAATAAAGCTCACCATTCCTTCACCCTTTAATCTATATATTATTACTCATAAAAAGCTCATACAACATTAAAATACCACTAGACCATTTTTCCCTTGCAAAATCACCTAACCAACTTGAATGGCCTACTTTTTTTTCATCCATTAGACTAATAAAATAATACTTTATTCCACCTAATTATCCCAAATTTTCAATCTCAAAATTAATATAAAAATTATTTTCTAATTAATGAGTGTCACATCACTTAAAATGAAATTTAATTGGAATAATAATGAAAATAAATAGTACTATTTGAAGGATTCAGCATACCAATCATCACCACCATTGCAAGCCTTCAAACCAATTTTAGGTGGAAGTTTGAAAATGGTGTAACACCTTTTTGAAAATGGTGGAAAAAATCAAAATACCTCTAGATGCATTAATTGAGTGGTTGTAATAATGAATTTGAGTTTCATTATAAATAGATAGCTAATTGAGAGCTCAAACCATCCCAAAATATTGAAGTTTCAAGGGAAGAAAACTTTGTGTGAGTGTAGAGAGAGTGAAGTTTTTTTGTAAAGTTTCAAACATTTTGTAAAATTTATTCTTATAGTAATAGAATCGGTTTTTCTTCATAAACACTCTTCAATTTTAAGAGAATAATTTGAAATTCTCTCATTATTTGATTCTCCGAAACTTTTAATAATATGTGCCATAAATCTACTAGTGTATACTTGAGTACATTTTTTATTTTTATAATTTAAGCATAAGATACTTGTAATTAAACTCTCTCTGGTTATATAAACCACCTCAATTATGTTTTGTTTGATTTTATTAATTAAATTAAATGACACCCACGAATCATTGAAATTTTATATTTATTTATTAACCACTGATCACTCATGTGAATTTACGTAGTAGAAGCATAAGAGAATCCACATCTAATAGTTATATAAACAAAGGGTAGCTTGTTCAAACTATGTGAAGATTGTAAATTTCCTTTTTGTAAAACTAGGACGACAATCCTCTTTTATTAAATTTATGAATGATGAAAAATAACAAGGTTTTTATCATTTCATTAGGTTTGATATAATAAAATATAAGATTTTGTGATGATATAATAATAAATTATTACACCTAATATTTTTTGAATTCATTTATTATTTCCCTATTACACCTAATAACATAAATTGATTTAAATCCCATAGTATTAATAATGATTTAGGTGTATCATAAAATACTTTAAAAATTTATACAAATGTCGATAATGGGAGGACGTGGTATGTTGTTGGTATGAATAGCTTTTTTGTGTCTTACGGTCGGTTCTTATAATCCCAATATTGTCCGGATACGTTAAACGATAATATAAAATAGCATCGAAATAGTATTAAATAGTACCGATTACAGTCCGAAGTTCACCCGATCATCCTGATTAGAAGATTTTTATACATGGCAAAAAAGCCCGGGGCCCGGGCCGGGCTCAACCCAAAAAGTCCGGGTCCGGCCCGGCCCGGGCTTAAAATAAATAATTAAATATTTTTAATTATAATATATATATATATATATAATATTTTTATAATAAAAAATCAGGCCCGACCCGGTGACAGCTCGGGCCGGACTTTTCCCGAGCCCGGGCCAAATTTTTTTTTTCCCGGGTTCGGGTCGGGCTTATGAAAGCCCGACCCGTTGCCATCCCTAAAGATTTTCATATATGTGTACGTATGTATTATGAAAACTACTACTCTCACCCCCAACATGCGCCCCCCTCTTGTCTCCCCGGAAATTTCAAATTTGCCCCCATGTGAGTCAAAAATTTCCTCCCCTACATATAGTTATGCGCCCTAGCATAAAGCAAAGTAACTGTACTTTGCCTGTTATTTAATTAATACCCTCAATTAGAAAATTTAGGCAGACAAAGTAAGTTAAAGCAAAGTAAACGTACTCGCTTGAATCTTTGAGATACTTTTTGTCAAAAACACATATCTTCTTTACTAGCACTAGTAACTTGTTTAATGGTGGTGGGAACATTCATCATACGAAGCTAAAGAATGAGCAACTCGTTATAGGATTCGTAATCAATTATGGTACAAAGTATTGAGTATCTCACCAAGTGCGCTAGGAGGAGACTTTGGAGGCAACATAAATTAGAATTTGTGTTTTTTATATTTTTGAGTGTAATTTTTTATGTTGTTATTTGTACTCTTTTTTAAATATATATTTCTCTAATATATATGAGAATATTTTTATAATACATAAGTAGTGTTGAATAAATTAAAAAAGATTAGATATATAAAGAACAAAAAAATATAAATTTGTAATATTTATTAAACAAATAAAAAAAGATTAGATATATAAAGAACAAAAAATATAAATTTTAAAAAATAAACAAAATTAAAAAATTAAAAAAATTAATTAATAAAAAAAATGTAAGTTGTGTTATATATATATATATATATATATATATATATAGTGTTAAATAAGTGTGTATATATATTGAGGGAGTGAATTTTTATAAAAGAGATGGGTAATTTCGACATTTTAAGTATGAGAGAGAGAAAGTGAAAGTTTTGGGGAGGTGGGAGTAGTAGCCCTCGAATTCTCTCTCTCCTACTTAAAATGTCGAAATTACCACTCTCTTTTATAAAAATCCACTCCCTCAATATATATATACACTTATTTAACACTACTCATATATATTAATTTAATACAACTTACATTTTTTTTATTATTTTTTAAAATTTATATTTTTTTGTTCTTTATATATCTAATTTTTTTTATTTGTTTAATAAATATTACAAATTTCATTTTTATATTAATTATTTTGTGTTCATTTATTCATTTAATTTGTGTGATTCTTTTTTAATTTATTCAACAATACTTATGTATTATAAAAATATTCTCATGTATATTAGAGAAATATATATTTAAAAAAGAGTACAAATAACAACATAAAAAATTACACTTAAAAATATAAAAACACAAATTCTAATTTTTGTTGCCTCCAAAGTCTCCTCCCATCGCACTTGGTGAGATACCCAATACTTCGTACCATAAGTGATTACGAATCCTATAACGAGTTGCTCATTCTTTAGTTTCGTATGATGAATGTTCCCACCACCATTAAATAAGTTACTAGTGCTAGTAAAGAAGATACGTGTTTTTGACAAAAAAAATATCTCAAAGATGCAAGCATAGTACGTTTACTTTGCTTTAACTTACTCTGTCTGCCTAAATTTTCTTAAATAACAAGCAAAATACGTTTACTTTGAGTTATGCTAAAGAATGGATACTGACTCACGAAATTAAATAAGACAAACAATTTTTAATAAAGTAAAAATAAAATCAGAATCAGAATCAAATAGACTATGTCAAAATTTATTTTATAAACTGATTTTGTAAATTTTTAAATAATCAAAAAATTAATTAATAAATAGTAAATTTGTAATATTTATTAAACAAATAAAAAATAGAAAAAATACAAATTTGAAATTTAAAATTTAAATCCCAAAGAAAACTATGTCATAGTTTTGCAAGTTTTGTTAGGGCGCAAAACTATGTCAGTGGGAAGGAAATTTTTCACTCATATAGGGGTAATTTTGACATTTCCGGGGAGATAAGAGGGGGGCGCATGTCAAGAGGGGTGGGAGTAGTAGTAGTTTTCATTATTAGTTAAGCTTTTTCTATCACCTTTATGGGAGGATGAGGATTGACAGATGTGATGTGAGCTTGTAATAATTAGGCGCACGTGCGTTAAGGGTGAAGGTATTAAGAGATTTGGGAAAAATTTAAGGACCGGGATATGAATGATGTCTATTTATTAATATTTTGATATATATATATATATTATATATATATATATATATATATATATATATATATATATAAGTAATGTTAAATAAGTGTGTATATATATTGAGGGAGTGAATTTTTATAAAAGAGATGGACAATTTCGATATTTTAAGTATGAGAGAGAGAAAGTGTGAGTTTTGGGGAGGTGGGAGTAGTAGCCCTAATGTATTATTAGTTAAGCTTTTTCTATCATCTTTATGGGAGGATGAGGATTGACAGATGTGATGTGAGCTTGTAATAATTAGGCGCACGTGCGTTAACGGTGAAGGTATTAAGAGATTTGGGAAAAATTAAGGACCGGGATATGAATGATGTCTATTTATTAATATTTTGATATATATATATATATATATTTATTTATTAATTAAGTGTGAAATTAATTAATAATAATATTATTAATTAACATATATAATATAATAATCAGATAAATTAATTAAAAATTGGAATGTAAATTTTTGTCAAGAGCTTTGTGTGTGGGGGATGAGATAATAATTGCTTTATGGTAGGGGAGGCCTAGGTTGTTGGCCCTTGTTATAAAAATCACTTTACTTTACAGCTCAACACTCAGCAGCACACATTCAAGCCGGTTCTGAACTTGAGATGGCCACACACTATTGTGGCTCGCTATTATCGTGTAAAAGAAATTTAGTCTTTTTTTTAAGGTGCGTGATTTGATATTATAGGTATTATGAATTCATGAGATGTATTTTTTTATAAGAATCTGGGATAATCGGGAATTTTATATGTTTTGTTTAAGTCCGATTCGAATGATTTGGCGGTAGAATTTCCAAAAAAATAAAAATAAATTACAAGTGCTTTTATGTTCTTTTCCTGCCAAACAGGGATCGACCTAAATTCAGATCGATATATGATAGGTTGATAGAAAATTCTGAATTTCAATTTAGAGTTTGAGATTATATAATATTATATACAAGATTTGAGATTATTTTTTCGTCTCGAATAAAAATTAGGATCGAAATTCGGGACAAAAAAAAATCTTATATCTCAATCTCAGATCCTGAACTTGATTAAGGATCCTGAATAGTTCGATTCGAAATTCGTGATTATTATTTTATCTCGATTAAAAAAATCGATACGGAATTCAAGATAATTATTCAACCTGATTATCTAACAGACAACAATTTACAAACTGGATCATGTCCTGATTATGAAAAAAGAATCATTCCAAATTCCATTTCAAATAATATGAGATCTTGACATTCGATATTTTCTGCGTTGACCTCCGCAGACACTAAAGTCGTCTGTGAAAAAAATAAAATTTCCTTGTAAAATAATAAATGAGCCCCTTATAAAAACAATAATCTAGCCCTCCATAATTTAGTTTTTTGGTCTTTGACTAGAATAAAAGATTTTGTTTCAGATCAGTCCCTGAAAGCGTTCACCTTTCTTTGTTTTTATATGAAATAAAAAGTGCACCTTAATAATTATAAAATTACCACACAAAAATTAATGAATACTTTTTAATTTATTTTTCTTTTTAGTTTTAAACGGTATTTTTTTTTATTGTTTTTTCCTTATTAAACCCTTTAAATAAATGATAACATATCATCTTCATTTTATAAAAATGAAGGCGTGAAAATTCATAAGAATTCTTACTTCCAACAAAAGCTTGATGAGAGTTAAATACTTGATGAGGCCTCTCTTTCCTTATTTTGGAATCCAACAAAAGCTTCCTACATGATTATTACTTGAAAACTTAAGTTAGAATCTTTATTTTACAAATTAATTACATACTACTTTTCTTTTTAAGAGATTGTTCTTATCTCTTTTTCTTTTATTTATTTTTGTATAATTATGTGTATTTATGTGGACTTCAGAACTTGTGTTCATTTCTCTCAACTTCCAAACCCTTTTTAAGAATTCTTTATTAATTTTTATAATCTCACGCTTTCATGTGAGTGCAGGTTTTCTCCCTTCAATTAACACTTGTCCACTACTAGATTTATGTTAGATGCATGTTGAACATTTGTCCTATGTCATGTTGATATATAAGATTAGGTGGAATATAATTATTCTTTTTTAATTACACATGTTATTATGTGTGTTAAGCTAAGCTCGCGTGTTAAGCTAAGCTTGCTAAGTGGATTGTTATTAAAGTCAGCTAACTTTAGATTATTACACGTTGCCATACGCACTCTGGAGAGTTGATTTTGAATTGAAGTATTTCTAGTCTGTATCCTTCCAATTTGCAAGTTCCGGCATGAATCATCATTGGAGTGGATTGACTTCAGATTGACGTCACTCCGAATCATTGTTAATCAATTTTCTGAGTTTTCTCTGGAGCTTGAGGATTCCAGATATTAACCTGACTTCTCCCGTCTGATTACGTTACTCCTATAATAATACTATGACAAATGTCATATTTCTATTAGGCCTTTCTCTGTTCAGCGTAGTTCCACTAAGAAAGCTTGGTGAGAAAGATTCAATTGATAATGCGACATGTGGCCTATAGAGTAGGCCCGACCAAGGTTCCGTGACCGGTGCGTAATCACACGCGTATAACGCAAGCGCACGTATCGTTCAAGTAGTATAAAAAGTATCGATCCTACGAGGACTTAATAACTAATCTATTAATTTATGAAGCCAAATTTTTACGAGTATCTAATGGATTGATTGTTTGATTGGATGGTGACTTTGTTGGACAATTATGACCCATAGCGTCACTATTTGTACAGATCATGGTGTTGTTGTACAAATTAACTATGTGACAAAAGAGATTGCACTCTTATCATTTGTGATTAGATCACTTAGATGTATAAATGATGAGAGGTCCCTATGATTTGTTCCTGGATTGAGAATGATATGAGACAGTATCAATCCACGAAGGATAAATCATTAAATATCCCTAGTCAGAGTATTATCGAGATTGGACATCGATAAATGCGTAAAAGACTAGTATTACACTTGTGCGCGTTGTGAGGGCACAAACGGCATAGTTCTCAAATTTTTGGGTATATGATACTCATGCAAGTGTAATAGGAGGTTGTGTTTTACCGATGGTACGAGAAACAGCTTCGCTCTGGATAGACCCCCTCAGAATTCCATTGGTAGTATGACTATGTGTCTATGGAAGTCTGAAATCAGGGTATGTGTATTTGGTCTTAACCTGAGACTTGCACCGCTAATACTTGTGACAATCAATATACTTTGGTTGCGGTCGTCCAGGGCTTTAACAGGTTCTGTGTACGCCAATGCTGGGTATATTGAGAATCGTAGTGTGTTGGGTGTGATGTCAAGACGGAAGTATCACTTCAGTCATATGTAGATGATGGTCACGTAGGATACGGTACTAGTACTCTTAAGTACTGCAGTCATCGGGATAAAATGACAAGGTCAAGTTTATCCGATTATAGAGACTAGTTACTAGACATCCTACATGTGCTTCGTACGAGGCAGACACAATTCCAGCCCCAGGCCTAGAACGTGATCATCCGATACTGGATCGACATACGCAATACTACGTATACTACGCCTGATATAGATCCTTTATTCCTGTAAGGATATTTCTGGAGAATTCGGTAGGCATGGCGCTTTGCTAGAAGCCAACCTTGTCTTGTAAATCGGTATAAACGTAGTACGAGGTACTTACGTGTTCGGATAGTCCGACGACCGAATTTACTGCCAACATATCCGGGGATCTCATGGGTCGCTTCCCAAATATTCACCGATGACGTATGACTCGCACTTTTAATTAATCTGGGATTAATAAGATGAGAGAGAAAATTAATCTGGGATTAATTACGGAGATATTTTATCTGGGATAAAATATCAATTAAAGAGAGATAACGATTAATTGGAATTAATCGGTTAAATTAATATATTTTATATATTAAACGAAATTGGATTTCGACGCGGAATTAAAATTAGATTTTAATTCGGGCGAACGAATTAATTTAGAATTAATTCGTTAGCGACGTGAGTAGTGATTTCGCTAGGCGTAATCATTTAATTACGTCACAACGGAAAATTCGTTAATTTGGAATTAGCGAACCCGAGCCCGAGATTGTTTACGAGCCCATTCGCATTTCGAATTCGAGTGCGGCACACAAGTCAAATCAAGCGTCAAATCTTTAGTCGCATCAAGCATCAAATCACTTGTCACTTTGAGTGATGTGACTTGACAACTTGATTGATAGATGTGACATGATAGAAGTTGTTGAAAAGCTTTTTAAGCTTGAAAGACATTTATCATTTTAATAATGGTATTTGACTTTTGATTTTGGTATTAGATACACAAAAATAAATCAAACACTTCACTTCTTCTCTCCTTTTGGTCACGCCAAAGGGACATTTCTCTCTTCATTTTTCTGGTTTAGTGCCGTGAGCTAGGGGAAGCACAAGTGGGATTTTTGTGGCAAAAAATCACAAGTGCTAGCACACTTACGAGACATGCGAAGGTGATAGGGAAGTCACCCATGAGCCGAGAATCAAATCACGAAGCTTGGAGCTTGACGAAGTTGATCCATGGCCGATTTTGAGGAGCAAACAGCAGCCCACTGCCGAATGCATCCAGAGGCAGAATTTGAATTTTATGCCTCCCGCGTCGCTCAACCGATCGATGTGAGTATTCCGCAACTTCGTTGATTGTATTCGCACTTATTTCATGGTTGTTTATGATCTTGGGACCTTAGCTAAAACCAACAATGGCATCAAGAGCAATGTTTGAGCATGAAATATGACTTAGGGCTTAAAATTGGGTAAATTGATTTTGAGCATGATTTGATTAAATTGGATGTTTGAATATGCTTCAATCATGTTGAATTGAAGATTGATTGGATCAATTTCAAGAAATTATGTTTGGAACATTTTTTCCCAAATTAGAAGGCTTGGCCGAATCCACCTAGTGCCCTAATTGTCTTGGATTTTTGATTTTTTGTTCATTGGATGAATTGGAATCATTTGGGGATATTGATTTAATGTCGAATTATATTTAATTTGATTGAATTTGAATCGGACATAAAATGCCATATATTGCCGAGACATGTAGCATGTAAATTGGGTTTGATTTTTGATAAATTGTGTTGGACATGATTTAATCTTGGTTAGCATGATTAATTAGCTAAATTGATGTTTTAGAAATGTTAATTGAGTAATTAATTGTGTAATACACTTTATGTAATTAAATTGAGAAAATGGATTTTTGTAATTTAATTAAATTGGGCCTAATTTTGGAAATTGGACTTGTTATGTTGTTATTGGGCTAATTGGGCTTGGTTGTACTAAGTTAGGTTTAGGCCAAATGGATTGGAACCAATTAGGTCCAAAACCGCTTCCATAAAGCCCAAATGCGACTAATGGACCTTTAAAGTTTAATTGGGCCTAATGGGCCAAAAATGATTTCTGGGCTTATGGGGTAACTCCCGGATTGGATTTTGGTTATTCAGTTTGACCCGAGTTGACCAAAAGTCCACGCCTTAAGAAATTAATTAAAAGCCCATTGGACTTTAATTAAATAGACGTTGGACGTTAATCAGGATTTGAGACCCGTAACGATTAATTTGGAATTTAAGTCGTAAAGGTTTATTATTAAAATGTAGTATTTAATTTGGAATTAAATAGCGAATTAGTATTAAATACAAATTGAATTGGATTTAATTATGTAGTTTAATTTAATTCGAGAATATGTACTTTGAGTACTTATTCGCAAAATGAGTTTGACTCGCACAAAATCAAATCGTTGTTTGAACATTGGATGATCACTAATTATCAGATTAATTAATTTGATTAGATTGATTGATAACATGCTTGTGTGAATACATGGTTGCGATGCATGAATAATGTATATCAGATGAATATTAGATGGGTGGGACAATTTTAGAAATTGTTGTAATATATTTGATTTATTAATTGGACCTGCGTGTCAGCCTTATCACCTCCATATTCTTTGTATTCTCTTCTCACCTATTCCCCTCAATGTAAATGAGGTTTCTTTAGAAGTGTAGTGTAACGGGTAGAAGTAAATACTTGTGCTAGCAGGAGAGAGAAAGAGAGAGATTTGATCTAGGATCAATGTGTAAAGTATCCATCCGCATATCATTATTATTTATTCATATGCGCTTTATTATGCGTTTAGAATGCATGTTTAAGGGTGTATGATGATGATACCTTAACAAAGATAATAAATTGGTTGCCAATTTGCACTCGAAAAACCCTCGCAAAATATTAAGCGTTTTTCCTTCCATTTAGTGATTCTCACTCAAGATCCGAGACTGGCATTGGCTTGTTGGCCAAAGTCAAGGCCTTTGTCCGTCGAGGATGTGTTTGAATCATGAAGGCTTTGTTCCATATTGGTGTTTTGTCCAAGTTGTGGTTTGTTGGCCAAAGTCAAGACCACTTCTTGTCCATCGACATTGATTACAAAGCTTTCCATGGTCAATGGGTCGCGCTTAACTGGGATCACTAAGTTTGTAGTGCCAAAGCCAAGGCTTAGTTGATTCAGAGGAAAAAGGTTAGGTAATACATTGGATGTATTGGCATGTATAAGATATATGTTTCGGACTTGGATGTCCCCATACCAGATCTAGGAATTGGATTGGATCCAATCGATCTTAGAGATCTACCTAGTTAATTATCATACAATTTGTTGGCCAAAGTCAAGATTGTGTGATATTTAACGGGATCATAGCCCACTAGGAAACACGATTTCCCGAGTACTCGACAGAGGGTTAGAGGCTCGCCGAAAAATAGTGGGAGGCAAGAATTGAATTTGCAATATTTGTTTAATTACTTGCCATACGCGCTCAAACAAATATCATTCGTCATATAAATTAAATGTTAGTTTGACTAATATTTAATTTTTTTTTTAATAAATAGTTGGACTATATTCAAACAATTCATTTATAGTTGATTTTATAATTGGATTATAGTAATCAATATAATTGATTTTAATCTATTAATTATAGTTGATTAAATAGTTGGACTATAGTAATCATTATATAAATAGTACCTAAATCGTTGATTAAATAGTTGGACTATTAGAATCAAGATGTAATTGAAAGATTGACATTTAAAACATAATCTTAGGGAAATGTATTTAAATGGTTTAATTTTCAAATTGGGAATAAATTTCAGGATGGTCCTGGAAAAATAATAAGTTACTTTATGTTGTTAAAATAACATATTATGCCTAAGCCCGGAGTTAAGCAAATAGTAGAGCATAATCTTTGGAAGATTTATGTGATGATAACTTAAGTGTTAAATCCATTATACTTACCGCAGTAGACTCCTTAATTTCTGAATCAGAACTAAGGATTAGATTCTTAAAGTATGATACTGAAATTGAAGGATATTCATAAATCTATATTTAGATTTTAGAAGTACTATATATTGCAATAGTTAACTCTTGGAGAGTTAATGACTATTCTCAAGGAGACAAAGTCAAAGTTTGCAATGAGGCAAGTAGCGCAAGGCGCACCTTACTTCGATTTTCTAGAAGGCCAAGGCTTGGCCAAAGGCTTCTGGAGAGTTAAAAAGGGGCAAAGGCAGAATCATTAATAATCTTCTGGGAAGATAAAGGACATATCCTAAAATGTCTGCCTAAATGTATTAAACGGGATCGCGGAAGCGTGACTACCGTTTGGACAAAGCAGACATGAAGGAATTGAAGGCGAGCAAGGCTCTGACTTCAAATATGTTTGTCAACATTATGTTCACTACTAGTATTAAAATTAGATTTTAAATACTTAGTGTGGTACATAAATATATACTGATGTTCAGAATCTGCTATGAGCAGGATACTGACTTCAGATTGAGATTTCTCTGCGAATCGGAAACGGGACGAAAGTCACTGTTTTGACCGTAGATACCTATTTTAGGAACTACCTTCGGGTTTGTACCTAAATTTGGAAAATGTTATAATGTAACTAGTTTGACTAGAAACATTATCTCTATATCAGTGTTTAACCCGCTACGGGTGAACCTTTATATTCTAGAACACTAAAGTGTTTTATTATATAAAGATGATATTGAGATAAACACATTAGATGTGAATAACAGAATTTATATTTTGAATATAAATAAATCTCAAATATATAACATGACAAACAAACAGCTCAAACTGATTTGATCAGAAGAAACCAATTGTGGCATTGTTGTCTGGGACACAACTAAAACAAGAATCGTATATCCACACTTTCGAAGAGTGGGTACTAGGACTGATTTGGTTCTAGTCAAATAAAGTCTACGAATCTAGTTAATTGGGAAAAGTGCCTAAAACAATATTTACTTGGTAAAAGTGTCAGTGCCACCGATCTGTTAGCCCTAGTTCATAGTGAAGCAAGTGGGCCCATGTCTAGCAGGGCTAGATATGGATATGAATATTTCGTGACCTTTACGGATGTGGCATCACGTTATGGTTATGTGTTTCTTTTGAAGAACACAAATCAGAAACTTTTATAGTTTCGACAAGAAATAGACAAACAGATCGGCTATAGTATTAAACCGTCATGGTAAGACCGTAATGGAAAATACTTAAGCAATAAGTTTCTTATATACTTGAAAGAGTAAAGTATTCTTTCAAATGATGACTCCTCCCGTAACACGTCAGTTTGACGGTGTGTCCGAACTGGATAAACTGAATTTTGTTGGACATGATAAGGTTAATCGTGAGTCGCTCTGTGCTACCATTTCCTTCAACGGATAAACATTAACAGTGCAGAACTTATTTTGAATAAGGTTCCATAATAATCTGTTTGACAGACTTCATATTAGATATGAACGGGAAAGAAACCGGGTTTCTCATTCCTGATGATTTGGGTATGCTAGGCATACGTTTGGATGATACCAAACTAAAACCCAAATTAGATAAGTGCCAATTGTAGGTTATCCTAGGGATACCAAAGTATTGTACTTATACAACTCACTAGAGAACAATTAGATTGTTGCTCACCATGCGGTTTTCCTAAGAGGAATACTGATATGCAGTGGTAAATGGGAGGATAGTAAAACTCGATGAAAATCGGAGTAATACTATTCAAGGCATCGATTCCTAATGGAACAAAAATAGTTCATCAAAGATGAAACTATACCAGTAATCTTCGAATACACAAGAACCGCGTAGATCGGAGAGAGTCAGAAAACAACCTGGGGTATGGGTTTCTGATCTCACCTCATAAAGATATTAATCTTTTGAGGAATACCAACTGACTACGTATGAGGAAGTGATACAAGGTATCGACTCCCTATTATGACAAAGTTTCATGAGTCCGAAATGGATTACATGTATATCAACTTAGTTTGGATACTAGTTGTTGTACCGCAAGGCATTGTGCCTATTGGTACTTATAAGTCTTCAAGGAAGACATACATGGATGGCAACATACCAACGTACTAAGCTAGGCTTGTAGCGGAAAGGTATCGTTATCAACATTGTGTTGATTATGATTCAACCTTTTACATGTTGCCACGGTAAATCCATTTGGATAATGCTTGCTAACGCTGCATGTTTCATTTATGAAATATGTCAGCTTAACGGGAAAATCGTTTTCCTGAAAAGGAGACCTTTTGGAGGATGTTTACAACATCCTGACGATTTTGTCGTACAATAACTAGCAAACAAGGTTTGCAGGTTATTCGATCCATGTTTGGATTGAAGCAAGCATTAGGTTCTTGGAATTATCGTTTTGATGTAATCATAATAGTTTATGATTTAATTCAAAAGCGAAAATGATTCTTGTGTATATAAGAGGGTTAGTTAGAGCGCACTGAAAATGGCTGTCCTATAAAAATAATGATAATATGTCATTTCTTGGAAATGATATTCCCAAAATAAAATCAGTGAAAGCTTGGCTTTCGATAAAAATCTCCGAGAAATCGTACATTAAAATGTACGCGACCTGGTGTCTCATACGCTTTGAGCATATGGATTCACAAACAGGCCAATCCAAGTGATAGTCATTGGATTGATGTTAAGAACATCCTTTAGTATCTTAGAGAACTAATGATGATATCTTAATCTATGGAGAAGGAGAACTTGATGTGACTGGGATCACTGTAGCAAGTTTCCTAACCGATAAAAACGACTATAAGTCGCAAACGGTACTATACAGTTTGAATAACATAACAGTGAGATGGAAATCTTCCAAGCAAGATATTGTTACCTAATAAACAACAAATGCGGGTTATTGCTGCAGCTGAGGCGGCAATAGAAGCCATTTGGGTCGATAACAAATCTAATTAGATTAGATATAGTTCTGTTAGCAGTTGAGCTAGGCGTCAGTACGTGCTAAAGAATTAATGGTCTCATCAACGATCCAAATACATACTTTGATATTCATCTGATTCGTTCGGATCATACATCATGGCGATGTGATGATCGAATAAATCGCATCAGACGATAATCATGCAAATCCGCTGACGAAACTCTTTTCTCAGCAGTTTGAGCCAACCGTACATAGTTCGGGTATAAGACACTCGAGTGACTGGCTATAGGCCAAGTGGGAGATTGTTGGACAATTATGACCCATAGCGCCACTATTTGTACAGATCATGGTGTTGTTGTACAAATTAACTATGTGACAAAGGAGATTGCACTCTTATCATTAGTGATTAGATCTTCTAGATGTATAAATAATGAGAGGTCCCTATGATTTGTTCCTGGATTGAGAATGATATGAAACAATATCAATCCACGAAAGATAAATCATTAAATATCCCTAGTCAAAGTATTTTATCTGGGATTAATTGCGGAAATATTTTATCTGGGATAAAATATCAATTAAAAAGAGATAACGATTAATTTGGAATTAATCGGTTAAATTAATATATTTTATATATTAAACGAAATTGGATTTCGACGCGGAATTAAAATTAGATTTTAATTCGGGCGAACAAATTAATTTAGAATTAATTCGTTAGCGACGTGAATAGTGATTTTGCTAGGCGTAATCATTTAATTACGTCGCAACAGAAAATTCGTTAATTTGGAATTAGCGAACCCGAGCCCGAGATTGTTTGCGAGCCCATTCGCATTTCGAATTCGAGTACGACACGCAAGTCAAATCAAGCGTCAAATATTTAGTCACATCAAACGTCAAATCACTTGTCACTTTGAGTGATGTGACCTGACAACTAGATTTATAGATGTGACATGATAGAAGTTGTTGAAAAGCTTTTTGAAAGCTTGAAAGACATTTATCATTTTAATAATGGTATTTGACTTTTGATTTTTGGTATTAGATACACAAAAATAAATCAAACACTTCACTTCTTCTCTCCTTTTGGTCACGCCCAAAGGGACATTTCTCTCTTCATTTTTCTGGTTCAGTGCCGTGAGCTAGGGGAAGCACAAGTGGGATTTTTGTGGCAAAAAATCACAAGTGCTAGCACACTTACGAGACATGCGAAGGTGATAGGGAAGTCCACCCATGAGCCGAGAATCAAATCACGAAGCTTGGAGCTTGACGAAGTTGATCCTTGGCCGATTTTGAGGAGCAAACAGCAGCCCACTGCCGAATGCATCCAGAGGTAGAATTTGAAGTTTTATTGCCTCCCGCGTCGCTCAACCGATCGATGTGAGTATTCCGCAACTTCGTTGATTTGTATTCGCACTTATTTCATGGTTGTTTATGATCTTGGGACCTTAGCTAAAACCAACAATGGCATCAAGAGGAAGGTTTGAGCATGAAATATGACTTAGGGCTTAAAATTGGGTAAATTGATTTTGAGCATGATTTGATTAAATTGGATGTTTGAATATGCTTAAATCATGTTGAATTGAAGATTGATTGGATCAATTTCAAGAAATTATGTTTGGAACATTTTTCCCCAAATTGGAAGGCTTGGCCGAATCCACCTAGTGCCCTAATTGTCTTGGATTTTTGATTTTTTGTTCATTGGATGAATTGGAATCATTTAGGGATATTGATTTAATGTCGAATTGGATTTAATTTGATTGAATTTGAATCAGACATAAAATGCCCTATATTGCCGAGACATGTAACATGTAAAATTGGGTTTGATTTTTGATAAATTGTGTTGGACATGAATTAATCTTGGTTAGCATGATTAATTAGCTAAATTGATGTTTTAGAAATGTTAATTGGGTAATTAATTGTGTAATACACTTTATGTTATTAAATTGAGAAATTGGATTTTTGTAATTTAATTAAATTGGGCCTAATTTTGGAAATTGGACTTGTTATGTTGTTATTGGGCTAATTCGGCTTGGTTGTACTAAGTTAGGTTTAGGCCAAAGGGATTGGATCCAATTGGGCCCAAAACCGCTTCCATAAAGCCCAAATGCGACTAATGGACCTTTAAAGTTTAATTGGGCCTAATGGGCCAAAATTGATTTATGGGCTTATGGGGTAACTCCCGGATTGGATTTTGGTTATTCGGTTTGACCCGAGTTGACCAAAAGTCCACGCCTTAAGAAATTAATTAAAAGCCCATTGGACTTTAATTAAATAGACGTTGGACGTTAATCGGGCTTTGAGACCCGTAATGATTAAATTTGGAATTTAAGTCGTAAAAGTTTTATTATTAAAGTGTAGTATTTAATTTGGAATTAAATAGCGAATTAGTATTAAATACAAATTGAATTGGATTTAATTATGTAGTTTAATTTAATTCGAGAATATGTACTTTGAGTACTTATTCGCAAAACGAGTTTGACTCGCACAAAATCAAATCGTTGTTTGAACATTGGATGATTACTAATTATCAGATTAATTAATTTGATTAGATTGATTGATAACATGCTTGTGTGAATACATGGTTGCGATGCATGAATAATGTATATTGGATGGATATTAGATGGGTGGGACAATTTTAGAAATTGTTGTAATAAATTTGATTTATTAATTGGACCTGCGTGTCCAGCCTTATCACCTCCATATTCTTTGTATTCTCTTCTCACCTATTCCCCTCAATGTAAATGAGGTTTCTTTAGAAGTGTAGTGTAACGGGTAGAAGTAAATACTTGTGCTAGCGGGAGAGAGAAATGAAGAGATTTGATCTAGGATCAATGTGTAAAGTATCCATCCGCATATCATTATTATTTATTCATATGCGCTTTATTATGTGTTTAGAATGCATGTTTAGGGTGTATGATGATGATACCTTAACAAAGATAATAAATTGGTTGCCAATTTGCACTCGAAAAACCCTCGCAAAATATTAAGCGTTTTTCCTTCCATTGAGTGATTCTCACTCAAGATCCGAGACTGGCATTGGCTTGTTGGCCAAAGTCAAGACCTTTGTCCGTCGAGGATGTGTTTGAATCACGAAGGCTTTGTTCCATATTGGTGTCTTGTCCAAGTTGTGGTTTGTTGGCCAAAGTCAAGACCACTTCTTGTCCATCGACATTGATTACGAAGCTTTCCATGGTCAATGGGTCGCGCTTAACTGGGATCACTAAGTTTGTTGTGCCAAAGCCAAGGCTTAGTTGATTCAGAGGAAAAAGGTTAGGCAATACATTAGATGTATTGGCATGTATAAGATATATGTTTCGGACTTGGATGTCCCCCTACCGGATCTAGGAATTGGATTGGATCCAATCGATCTTAGAGATCTACCTAGTTAATTATTATACAATTTGTTGGCCAAAGTCAAGATTGTGTGATATTTAACGGGATCATGGCCCACTAGGAAACACGGTTTCCCGAGTACTCGACAGAGGGTTAGAGGCTCGCCGAAAAATAGTGGGAGGCAAGAATTGAATTTGCAATATTCGTTTAATTACTTGCCATACGCGCTCAAACAAATATCATTCGTCATATAAATTAAATGTTAGTTGGACTAATATTTAAATTGTTGTTTTAATAAATAGTTGGACTATATTCAAACAATTCATTTATAGTTGATTTTATAATTGGATTATAGTAATCAATATAATTGATTTTAATCTATTAAATTATAGTTGATTAAATAGTTGGACTATAGTAATCATTATAATAAATAGTACCTAAATCGTTGATTAAATAGTTGGACTATTAGAATCAAGATGTAATTGAAAGATTGACATTTAAAACATAATCTTAGGGAAATGTATTTAAACGGTTTAATTTTCAAATTGGGAATAAATTTCAGGATGGTCCTGGAAAAATAATAAGTTACTTTATTTGTTAAAATAACATATTATGCCTAAGCCCGGAGTTAAGCAAATAGTAGAGCATAATCTTTGGAAGATTTATGTGATGATAACTTAAGTGTTTAATCCATTATACTTACCGCAGTAGACTCCTTAATTTCTGAATCAGAACTAAGGATTAGATTCTTAAAGTATGATACTGAAATTGAAGGATATTCATAAATCTATATTTAGATTTTAGAAGTACTATATATTGCAATAGTTAACTCTTGGAGAGTTAATGACTATTCTCAAGGAGACAAAGTCAAAGTTTGCAATGAGGCAAGTAGCGCAAGGCGCACCTTACTTCGATTTTCTAGAAGGCCAAGGCTTGGCCAAAGGCTTCTGGAGAGTTAAAAAGGGGCAAAGGCAGAATCATTATAATCTTCTGGGAAGATAAATAACATATCCTAAAATGTCTGCCTAAATGTAGCAAACGGGATCGCGGAAGCGTGACTACCGTTTGGACAAATCAGACATGAAGGAATTGAAGGCGAGCAAGGCTCTGACTTCAAATATGTTTGTCAACATTATGTTCACTACTAGTGTTAAAATTAGATTTTAAATACTTAGTGTGGTACATAAATATATACTGATGTTCAGAATCTGCTATGAGCAGGATACTGACTTCAGATTGAGATTTCTCTGCGAATCGGAAACGGGACGAAAGTCACTGTTTTGACCGTAGATACCTATTTTAGGAACTACCCTCGGGTTTGTACCTAAATTTGGAAAATGTTATAATGTAACTAGTTTGACTAGAAACATTATCTTTATATCAGTGTTTAACCCGCTACGGGTGAACCTTTATATTCTAGAACACTAAAGTGTTTTATTATATAAAGATGATATTGAGATAAACACATTAGATGTGAATAACAGAATTTATATTTTGAATATAAATAAATCTCAAATATATAACATGACAAACAAACAGCTCAAACTGATTTGATCAGAAGAAACCAATTGTGGCATTGTTTGCGAACCCGAGCCCGAGATTGTTTGCGAGCCCATTCACATTTCGAATTCGAGTGTGACACGCAAGTCAAATCAAACGTCAAATCTTTAGTCGCATCAAGCGTCAAATCACTTGTCACTTTGAGTGATGTGACTTGACAACTTGATTGATAGATGTAACATGATAAAAGTTGTTGAAAAGCTTTTTGAAAGCTTGAAAGACATTTATCATTTTAATAATGGTATTTGACTTTTGATTTTTGGTATTAGATACACAAAAATAAATCAAACAATTCACTTCTTCTCTCCTCTTGGTCACGCCCAAATGGACATTTCTTTCTTCATTTTTCTGGTTCAGTGCCGTGAGCTAGGGGAAGCACAAGTGGGATTTGTTGGGCAAAAAATCACAAGTGCTTGCACACTGACGAGACATGCGAAGGTGATAGGGAAGTCCACCCATGAGCCGGGAATCAAATCACGAAGCTTGGAGCTTGATGAAGTTGATCCATGGCCGATTTTGAAGAGCAAACAGTAGCCCACTGCCGAATGCATCCAGAGGCATAATTTGAAGTGTTGTTGCCTCCCGCGTCGCTCAACCGATCGATGTGAGTATTCCGCAACTTCGTTGATTTGTATTCGCACTTATTTCATGCTTGTTTATGATCTTGGGACCTTAGCTAAAACCAACAGACTTTAAATTTAAAACAAGTAAATAAAACAGTGTGAAAGTAATTTTGAGAAAATTCAATATTTAGAAACTATTCAGGGTTGTGAATCTTTCCAATTTCTTTTAAAGCTGAAGTGGTTATTTCATGTTTGTGTAATATATTGGTTTACTAAGCTGGAACACGAAAATATGCAAAAGCCTCTGTCGATGGTTAGATGCAAATACCCAGTGTAACTCAATTAATCATATGTCTATGTCAACCAAGTTACCTGAATTCATTAAGATTAAGTTCCAATTGTGGTTACCCCCGCCCGACAGATATATGTCTATCCTGTAAGGAAATCTATTAATGGGTTATCTATCCTCAAGGAAGATAGTGGGCTATTAAGTCTAAGGCTGAAACCTAAAATTCATTTGTCAAGTTTATTTTAAGTTTACCAAATCAATCTTATTAATGGCCAGTTAACAAGAAACATTAAGCTTAAGACTTAATAAATAAACCTTTATATTACCCAAACTGTAAAATAACCCATTATTTTAGGTTATATTGGAATTCATCACATCCCCAGATAACGGGTTTAGCTACGACACATATTTACGGCTAGAAAAAGCTTAAATAAAATAAAAGACATAAAATAAATGCTAAAATTTAAAAAAAATAAATGCTAGAAAGTAAATGCTGGAAATTAAAAATGTAAAAGTATAATAAAAGAAAATGATGGGGGTTAGAGGATCCACTTTTATTACTACTATTTTAGATATCTCCCTTATTATAATATATTAACTTTGCGTGATATTACCAACCGACCATAAGGCGGTATCCTGATTAAGTCAAATTATTAATTAATTAATTACCAACCGACCATACAGGCGGTATCCAGCTTAGTCAGGTTAAAACCAATTTCATTAAGTCCAACCGACCATAAGGCGGTATCCTCATTAAGTCAGGTTTTAAATAGTTTATATATTATAATTAAGGGAGATTAATCTAAATATTAGTAATAAAAGCTTTACCCATAACCCTAGTAAGGAGAGTTACCTCCTCATTACTGAAAAGTAAAGACTGAAAAGTAAAGAAATGAAAGTACTATTGCGTAAAAGTAAATTGTTGAAAGTAAAGACTGAAAGGTAAAAAAAAAAGTGAAAATGCGAAAATTAATTACTGAAAGCTGTAAATAAACAAAAAAAATAAAATCTTCTTAGTATTCTTAAGGAATTACATAGAAGAAAGTATGAAATGAAATGAAAATTTGAGCTCAATTTATAGGCAAAGTTTACCTGCACGCGTCGCGACGCGCCGCCCTTGCGCATCGCAACGCGCCTTTGATTTGCGCCACATGGCGCGTCTTCTGCGGAGATGGTGACACGTGGCACAGCTGAATGATTAACTGAATTATTGTGCTGATGTGGCGATGACGTGGCAATATCGATTGTCGGCAGCATGTGATGATGACACGTGTTCGGCGCACGTTAGCAGATTCGGCGCATGTTAGCGCGGAGCATTTTAGCAGGATCAGGCGGACGTTAGCGGTCGCAACGTAGAAGTTCTGCGCGTCGTGACGCCCAAAAGACAGTTTTGCCCTTTTTGTCCGTTTTTTACTGTTTTGGCCTCGAATTGCCTCCAGAGAGTCCTGTTATTTTATTTATCTATAAAATAACACAAAACACATGAAAATATTCACAAAACTCAAGAAAATTTAAAAAAATATTTGGTCAAATGAGTGGGAAAATAGTGATACATTTACCACTCATCACACCCCCAAACCTAACATTTTGCTAGTCCTCGAGCAAAACAACAAGATAAAATAACATAAACATCTTTAAAATAAAATTAAACTAAGCCACTTTCGTAGAGATCACGATTGCATTTAGCGTATGCAATAAGCCTTTAAACCCCTAGGTGTCCCTAGTGGACGAGTTGTAGTCTCATGAGGGCTTACAGCGATGATACCCACAAACATCAATGTTAAAATAATGCACAAAAAAAAAATAAAAAGATAAGAGAAAATAGAATAAACAAGTTAGTGACTAAACATGTGAAACTTCTTATCCAAGTTAAGAGTTGTTTTCTTTCATTCTAAATGACTGAATAAGTAAATTCTCCGATTATTTTTACCATTCTCCATACACACAGTCAACAAAGTATTAATCAAGTCATTGTTCCCACAATATTCACAAGTGTAGTTGAAAAGAGAGTAATACTTTTGTCCTAAAGTTATATCAAAATTCACATCCTTTTTTAGCAATGGAATATTTTTCTGATTTTTTTCTTATTTATATACAATATCTTTCATATGTGTAACGAGCTTTAGACCAATGACTCCCAAAACCAGTTGGCTTTAGGGCACAATGTGTTAATACATCCCTACGGACTTAATTACTCAGACTTCATATATATATATATTTTGCAACATCTTTGATCCATGAAGCAAGCTTTGGGCCAGTGGCTCCCAAACCAGTTGGCTTTAGGGCACCAGGTGTTAAAACACCCCTATGGACTTAATAACTCGGATCTCAGATTTTTTTTACCCCATGGCTTTTTTAGATGCTTCCTCTAATTAAACTAGAGCATTGAATATTACAAACTCGTCAATTACTAGTCATGTTCGTATGTTACCATGTATGTTGATAATATCTGTCAACTGAATATATGAAGATCCATTTTAGTCAGTATTATGGAGAATTCACAAATTGAATAATTCAAAAGGAAATAAACAAAAATTAACTTGTTCCGAAATAGGTTGAGATACGTCTCAGGAATGGAAATTCCTTACACAGCTATCTCACACCAATTTCACCTGATTAATCAAATTAAAAACACAATATTAAAAAAATTATTTAATTTTTGTAAAATTTTTCAATTTTTTTTTTTTTCGAAAATTTTAAAAACAAGATACTAGTCAACTATTCCCCTCCCCCAAACCTAAATGAGACATTGTCCCAAATGTCTTAAAAAGTAGAAGAAAAGTTTAGAAACAATACCTGGTTAGCTGAAATTCTACATCTAAATGAAGAATTAAAGGTTAAGATCCAGATTTATCCGACGCTTCTTACCACGATCATTATCCGACCAGTTTATCTTTGAGAGGATATGGTCAATTTGTGGTTCAAAGGCTAATATTTGGTCAATTAAATCTGGGGCAGTTCTGGCTGTGAAGAGGAGTTCTTTTACAGGTTTTGACACGAACCCATTTCTTCGGGCATCATCAAGAAACACACAAAGAAAATCATAAAATCCATCAGCATTAAACAGTCCAAGTGGTTTCTGGTGTATGTTCAAGTTCACCCAAGATAGTACTGTAAAAATTTCCTCAATCGTACCCAAGCCACCTGGCAAAACAATAAAAGCATCAGCACGGTTAATCATTTCCACCAGTCGTTCAGACATACCTGGCACAGTCAGTTCCTCTCCGTTTGATGGTCCTATAAGGTTCGCCTCCGCCAAAGATTTTGGGATGATTCCCAAAACTTGACTACCTCCTTCCTGTACAGCCCTTGAAAAGATCCCCATTAGTCCAAGATTGCCACCGCCATATACTAAGTGCATATTCCTTTCAGCTATGATATCTCAAGATCCCCACCCAATTCTTGTGCTGCCGCTACAAATTCTGGTTTAGAACCAAAACTAGTACCACATAACACATATATATTTACAACTCGTCTTCTTGAAGTAGCTTCCATTTTTGCTTCTCAACTCTGGATATCTCAAGAGTAATGATGAGTGGAATTTATACAGCCTGAAAAAGGGTTAGTAATAATAGCACTAGTACCTGCCAGATGACAATTATTAGTTAAACATTAAAATAAATCATGACAGGTCAAAAGGTCTGGATCCTGTCGGAGAAAATAAAAGAAAATATCAAAATAAATCAAAATTATTAGATAAAAGACAAAGTAAATAATATTTACAAGAAGTAACGACTTGAATAACATCTATGCGTTAGGGACAAGCTTCCCATCCAATTTTCTTATAAATTGACAAACATTGTCTTTTAGAGTCAGATTCCCGAGACTAAATTGTTGTCTTTCTTTTCGAAATTGTGTATATAACATGTGAATTGCATGATGCACATATCCACTGGAATGCGTCTAAAGTGTCTTAGATATGTCATCCAAAGACTCATTACTCAAGCCATCCCTAATGAATTTTATTTTATCTTCACGATTATCTTACACCATTCCTAAATAATGACAACGAGTATTACATGTCATGCGAGCACATTTATAACAAACATCCATTCTTTTAGCTCTTCTTTTTTTAGCATAGGTGCTTCTTCCTAAACCAGACAAATATGAAATAAAAGAGTCAGAGGACTCACCTGCCAATCGGACCAGTGCTTCAATAATCCAACGAATGTCATTAGGAATACCTTTGATCATCAGAAGTCTCATTCGTTCCAAGCGAGCTTTGTAGACTTTCATCAGAGAGTTTTGAGGGAGAGAAGGAAATTGCTTGTGAAGATTTGCGAGAGCGTCTTTCATCCTGAAGTGACTTTACCTACACAAATGAAACACACCAAATCTGAATATATACACAAATTGCATGGGTTGCCTCTCTGCTAGCGCTAATTTTAAAGTCGTCAACTAGACATGACTGCCTGAATGTTAGGCTGGATCTGAAAGTGTGACACTTCCTTTTGTCGCTCAAAAGATTCTCCCCAATAGTGCTTGACACGCTGACTGTTAACTTTGAATGTTTTGTTGGTGTTGGGATCAAGTAACTCAACAGCTCCATATGGTAAAACCTGAGTGATCACAAATGGACCTGACCACCTTGATTTCAACTTTCCAGGGAAAAGTTTCAACCTTGAATTGTATAACAACACCTGCTGCCTAGGTTCCAGTTGTCTACGTACTATTTTTTTATCATGCCATTTCTTGGTCTTTTCTCTCCTGTAGCTTGTAGATCAAGATTTAATTTCTTCAATGCCCAGTACGTCTTGTGTTCAAGCTCAACTGGCAGATGGCACGCTTTCCCAAACACCATTCGATATGGAGACATACCAATGAGTGTCTTGTAAGCTGTCTGGTAGGCCCATAATACGTCATCTAGTTTTGTAGAACAGTCCCTCCTTGTTGATCCAACGGTTCTTTCCAAGATTTTTTTGATTTCCCTGTTTGAAACTTCAACCTGTCCATTTGATTGCGGATGGTAGGCTGTGGAAATTTATGAGTAACTCCGTATTTAGATAGGAGTGCATCGAAGTATCTATTGTAGAAATGTGTGCCACCATCACTGATAATCGCCCAAGGTGTTCCAAACCGAGTGAAAATATTCTTTTTAAGGAATTTAATCACCACTTTTGAATCATTGGATGACAGTGCTATTGCTTCAACCCATTTGGAGACTTAGTCTACTGCAACTAGTATGTACAAGTTTCCGAAGGATGGAATAAAGGGTTCCATAAAATCAATACCCCATACATCAAATATCTCCACTTCCAGAATATTTTGCAAAGGTCCATTATTTCTCATTGAAATATTTCTTGTTCTCTGGCACTTGTCACATTGAAGAGCAAATAGATAAGCATCTTTAAAAAGAGTGAGCCAGAACAAACCTAACTGTAGAACTTTGGCTGTAGTTTTATTTCCGCTTAAGTGTCCGCCGTATGGTGATGAATGACAATGCTTCAGGACACTATTGACCTCCTCATGTGGAAAACAACGTCTCAGTAATTGATCAACACAGCGTTTGAACAGGTACGGCTCATCCCAGACATAGTGCTTGACTTCTTTGAAGAATTTCTTCCGTTGCTGAGTTGTCCATTCCAACGGCCATTTTCCCGATACTATGTAGTTGACATAGTCAGCATACCAAGGGACATCATGTTGTTTCATGGCAAATAACTGTTCATCTGGAAAAGTTTCTTTGATTGTCAGTTCTTTGCCAGCTGTTTCTCCATATTATAATTAATGGAGATTAATCTAAATATTAGTAATAAAAGCTTTACATATAACCCCAGCAAGAGGAGTTACCTCATAATTACTGAAAAGTAAAGACTGAAAAGTAAAGAAATGAAAGTACTATTACGTAAAAGTAAATTGCAGAAAGTAAATACTGAAAGGTAAAGAAAAGAAAGTGCAAATGCGAAAATTAATTACTGAAAGCTGTAAATAAACAAACAAAATACAATCTTCTTAGTATTCTTAAGGAATTACATAGAAGAAAGTATGAAATGAAAATGAAAATTCGAGCTCAATTTATAGGCAAATTTTTCCTTGCGCGTCACGACGCGCCTTTCATTTGTGCCACATGGCGCATCTTCTGCGGAGATGGTGACACGTCGCACGGCTGAATGATTAACTGAATTATTATGCTGACGTGGCGATGTCGATTGTCGGCAGCATGTGATGATGACACACGTCCGGCGCACGTTAGCAGATTCGACTAACATTAGCGTGACACATTTTAGCAGGATCTGGTGCACGTTAGCGGTCGCGATGCCCTAAAGACAATTTTGCCGTTTTTGTCCATTTTTTACTATTTTGGCCCCGAATTGACTCCAGAGAGTCCTGTTAATTTATTTATCTATAAAATAACATAAAATAACATAAAACACATCAAAATATTCACAAAACTCAAGAAACTATACAAAATATTAGGTCAAATGAGTAGGAAATAGTGATACATTTACCACTCATCATTCCGGTTTCGGTTTAGGAACCAAAACTGGTTTTTTTTGGTTTAGTTATAGTTCTGACCCTAACCGAATTGGAGGAACCGTTAGAACCGTCTGGTTCCTAAAAACTAAATTGCAACCGTAAGGTTCCATGGTTCCAACCGAAATCGTAACGGTTTCGGTTGGAACCGTTTGTTGCCCAACGACTACTAGCCATTGGGAAACATTTGAAGCTCAACGGCAAGTAGTCGTTGCGCTCACATTTGTTGCAGGGATCCGTTCAAACAGCTCAATGCAATAAATTATTAATTTTTTATTTTTATGTTAAATATCTAAATTACCCTCAATAACATTAATAAAACGAAAAGTTTTAGGGACAATTTAGGCATCACAAAATTTACCCAAAAATCTATAAAATATGGGTTATATTTTATTTTTCTACACATTGATAATTCTCTCAATTCTCTCATTCTCAATTCTCTCAATTGTTCTGATATTTGCATTTATCTTAATTTTATAATTGTCCAATATTTAGAAAAAAAATGGCAAGTTCATCTGAGAACACCATGTCCAATGTCCCAACCCAAAAGAACGGCCAACGTGTTGGTACAGAAAGAATAGAAGTAAAGTTTCAATCTTCTGATATTTTCAAAATTCATTTTTATTTAGTGAAACTGAAAATGAATGTCTAATGGCAATATGCAACTATTGTAGTGTATCTTACAAATTTACTAGCTGGTGGAACCGACATCAAAATATTTATCATATTTTATCGATTATTGCTAATGAAGTGTTGGCAGTACATGTTTCCACCATTGCGGTTAAACAAGTATTCAACTTAGGAGGTAATATTTTGGAAGTGAGACAATATTCATTACATCCAAGCACCTTAGAAGCAAAAATATGTATCGATGATTGAACCCGAACTAATCTAAGGCAACAAGAAGATGCCCCTGATGATTTTGAAGACTTGTTCGATAATGTATCTGCAAGTGGAACATTAGTTGAATGATCAACATCATGAACAGATAATGATGATGAGAAAATAATTGCAATGAGATTAACTATCTAAAAAATATAATGTAACTACGTAAGCTGTGATTCCTCTCATCCCAGTAGGATACATATGCAGCTTAAGTTTTTATAAATTTAAGTTTAATCCCTTTATTTAAGTTTTTAATTTAATGTAATAAAATTCAAATTAATAAGGTTTTTATTATATTTATTTGGTAATAATATCGCAATACTATTTTTTTTAAGAAAAATATTTTTTCATTTTTTAGAATTAATATTTTTTAAAAAATATTGAACCGAAATCGTGCGGTTCGGTTCCGGTTAACGGTTTCACAATCTTACGGAATAGTAACGGAATCGGAATGATCCGGTTTGGTTAGGTTCCACAAGAGTGGAACTGTTAACCGTTCAGTTCGATTTTGGTTTAGAACCGAACTGAACCGATGGCCGGGTCTACTATGAGTATGGTTAAAGTTATGCACCTACAAAAAAAAGAACGACATTACTTATATTATAACTATTTTATAATGTCATCTTTAGTTCAGATCTGGCCACTAGTTCAATTCGATTCCGGTTCCACAATAATGAGGAACCGGGAATCGGCAACAAACCGGAATAGAATTAGATGGTTCCGATTTGGTTCTGGTTTTATTTTTGTTTATTTTTTTAAATTTATAATTTTAATTTTAATTTCTAAAAAAATAAAAATGGGATTTCAAAATTATTTAAAAATATTAATTTGAATTTATATTATATTATATTAAATTAAAAATTAAATTAAAGAGTTTGAATTTAAATTTTTAAGAACTTAAGTTTCCTACGTATCTTCAAGGGATGAGAGGAATCAAAGCTCACGTAGTTCCAATATATTTGTTTAGATAGTTCCCTGATTATGCCCAAAAAGTACTTGAAGTTATCGCAGTATAGTTGAGGTGTCGATTCCTCAGAGAGATGGTTACAATGAACTAGTTTACTTAAAGAAAACATTAGCAATAACTTCATTGATGAAAAAGTTAATGTGAAATAAAGATTATGAAAAAATACTTAAAAGTTATCAATAGAGAAAAGCAGCAAAACATCGGGAATCCCTCTTGTATCAAATCCTATATTCAGTAATTGATTCCTTTTATTACTCAATTGACGATTTCACATCCCAAACCAACAATCGGAAGATATTTCAATCAAAAACATATTAAATTCTAAGATAATCGATGAATTATTTTCTCTATGTTAACAACACACTATGTTATCGTTATGACCTATCTAACGTCGACAATATACCCTCAGGCAATACTGCAGTAGAAGATTAACTCATAAAACAACATAATAGTCACAAATGCGTTCCCAATCACACATAGAAGAAGCATGACTATTCCTATATGAAAATTGGTAAAACACAATCTCTGGGTTCATAATCAAAAGATAATAAAGAATAACAAATCATCAATTATATTAAATTTTGAAGAGTATTCAGGAATAAAAAACAAGAATATAAGAACTTAATTACAAGAGTTCATCACTATCTTTGCCTAGGAGATTAGTTCTCCATAGAAGAAATAGACATAGCTTGGAGAGATTGCATAAGCATCATCGTTCTTCTCTCTCAAATATGTGTTTTTGAGCATAGGTTATGTATATGTTCTCATTTTTTTAGGTTTTGGACGAGCTTGGTTATATATAGGGAAGTCCCGAAGTCCTTGTGCGCATAAAACACAACTAAATTAAGTATTTGGGATCTGCCAGGGCGCCGCGGTGACAAACTCTCGGGTTTTGTATGGTGACTTGCTGAGGCGGCATTGCGACGCTAGAAGATGGGCGTCGCGACGCCAGTTGCTTTTTCTGGACTTGTGTTTTCTTCATTTTCTCTCTTCCCGCGTGCTTCCAATGTGTCCGCAAGGTTCCAAAACATTTACAATTGCTCCAAGATTCATGTTCTATTGCTTCCTAATAACAAGACATAAAATAACCTATAATTAGGATTAAATACTTGATAATCAAGCCGAATTAGCGATGTTCAATGTACATTTTCATGCACTTATCACAACCCCAACCAGCTTATTGCTAGTCCCTAGCAATTCAAGCGCAAAAAGAAAATGAGAACTAAACTAAAATAAAAATAAATAAAAACTATCTAAGCACTTTCGTAGGGATCACAATTGTATTTAGAGTATGCAATAAGCCTTTAAACCCCTAGGCGGCCCTAGTGGAGAAGTTATAGTCTCGTGAGGGCTTACAGTGACGACACCCACAAACGTCATTCAAAACACATGCAATCATGCACAAATAACAAAATAAAATAGTCTCAATAGTTACACATATTATTATCCTCAAAGAATGCCTAGTAATGAAATCGGAGAACATTCAAAGTACTCAAAGCAACTCAAATCGAAGTCCTTGAATATATCATCTAAGTCAGACTCACAGTGTGTGTGTGTAAAAGTTCATTCACAGCTCGACTCCTTAAGAGCTTGAGGGAAAAGTACTCTTACTGGGATATGGGGCACTTGTTCTTCCTGAGGAGTATTTGCACTACTATCTTTGGGTCACTTATAATGTTAAAGGTGTCATTCATGCCTATTTCCATACCATTCCTAGTGATTATGACATTAACACCTTTTATATTGGATGCCTCATGATCAGCCTGTGCCATGTGTTACCCTTGCGGATTTGGTTGAGCTTGAGATGGAAAGTTTTCTTGTTCTTGTACACTCAGGACATTAGTCAACTTAGAGACTTGACTCTTTATCTTTTTATTGTCTTTAACCACCTGAGCTATCAGTGACTCAAACCTTTGATTAGTTTTGCTCTGGGCCTCTATATATGCATCCACAGTGTCCTCTAGAGAATTTCTAGGAATGTTAGGTGTGTGATACTGGGGGGCACTGTAATCTTTAGGTTGTGGTGTCTGACTAGACTGATGAGACTCATGTTTCCAACTAAACTTAAGATGGTTCCTCCAACTCGGATTATAAGTATCTAAATAAGGCGTATATGGCTTCTTGTACATCTCTAAGGTATTGCATTGTTCCTCATAGATTTCCATCATCTCACCATATATAGGACACTCTTGAGCCAAATGGTCAATCCTCTTACACACAAAACATACCCCTTGAGGTTATAACTGGGCTACCGCATGCATAGTCTTGCTATCTTTGGCTTTTAAAGCTCCTATCTCTCTAGTCAATAGTTTAATTTGTGCTCTGAGACTATCCTCTTCCCTAGAGTGGTGTATGCCTCCGCCAGAAGGGGTGGACCTTGTCCTCTCAGTGCTATCCAAGGCATTAGGTCCAATCCAAGTGTGGGATTTTTCGGCTAGGTCATTTAAGTACTCGAGTGCCTCATCGGGGTCATTTCATATAAACTCACCATTGCACATCGTCTCAACGAATTAGCACTCCATAGGGGTTAGACCGTCATAAAAGTAACTCACTAAGCGCCAACTCCCATACCCATGGTGAGGACAACTAGTAGCATCTCCTTAAACATCTCCCAAGTTTGATAAAAGGGTTTCGTTGTCTTTCTGGGAAAATGTAGAAATTTATCTTTTCAGAGCATTAGTCTTATAGTGTGGGAAGTATTTATTGAAAAATGCATGTGTCAGCTCACCCCATGATCCTATTGAACGAGCTCTTAAAGAATAAAACCAACTTTTAGCTTTATCTTTAAGGGCAAAAGGGAAGAACTTAAGTCTAATTGTGTCTGTAGTCCCGAATCGGTCATAAAATATTGCTACAACCTCTTCAAACTCCATAATATGCACATAAGGGTTCTCATTCTCCAAACCATGAAAGGTTGGGAGATACTGTATCATTCCAGGTTTAAAGTCTATATGTGGTGCATTAGGAGGAAACATTATGCATGATGGTGTAGCTGTGCGATTGGGGTGAAGGTACTCCTCAAGAGTCCTAATGGGTGGTCTCTCGTAGTCACTCATGTTGTCTGTGCTAGATGTAGATGGTGTGGTAAAAAGATTGTCAAACAAACTTTCCAAGTCTGAATCTTCCTCGTTAACTCTAACAAATCTACCCAACTGATCCCTAAGTCTAGGCATGAACTTAAACATAAATAATACGAGACACATAAATAAAAGAATAGAACTAAAGATCAAAACCAAACTAAAACTAAAATTGAAATCAAATAAATAAATAAATGATAAATAATAAAAAAAATAAAGATGGAACGAAGTTACCGCTTTGTTGTTGACCAAGCAAACCTGATCCCGTTGATTGTAAACCGTCTCCCTGGCAACGATGTCAAAATTTGATTACACCCAAAGAGTACTTGTGGTTATCGCAGTATAGTTGGGGTGTCGATTCCTCAGAGAGATGGTTACAAGGAACTAGTTCACTTAAAGAAAACGTTAGTAATAACTTAATTGAAAAAAAGGTCATGTGAAATAAAGATTATGAAAAATACTTAAAAGCTATCAATAGAGAAAAATAGCAAAGCGTCAACAAACCCTCTTGTATCAAATCCCTATATTCAGGAATTGATTCCTTTTATTACTGAATTTAAGGTTTCACATCCCAAACCAACAATCGGAAGATATTTCAATCAAAAACATATTAAATTCTAAGGTAATCGTTGAATTATTTTCTCTATGTTAACAACATAATATGTTATCGTTATGACCTATCTAACGTCGACAATATACCCACATGCAATACTGCAGCAGAAGATCAACTCATAAAACAATAACCAGTCACAAATGGGTTTCCCAATCACACATAAAAGAAGCATGACTATTCCTATATGCAAATTGGTAAAACACAATCTTTGGGTTCATAATCAAAAGATAATAAAGAATAACAAATCATCAATTATATTAAACGTTGAGGAGTATTCAGGAATCAAAAACATGAATATAAGAACTTAATTACAAGAGTTCATCCTTAGCTTTACCGATAAGATTAGTTCTCCATATAAGAAAGAGACATAGCCCGGAGGGATTACAGAAGCATCCTCGTTTTTCTCTCTCAAATATATGTTTTGGAGCTTAGGTTATGCATGATGGTGTAGCTGTGCGATGGGGTGAAGGTACTCCTCAAGAGTCCTAATGGGTGGTCTCTCATAGTCACTCATGTTGTCTATCCTAGATGTAGATGGTGTGGTAAAAAGATTGTCAAACAAACTTTCCAAGTCTGAATCTTCCACGTTAACTCTAACAAATCTATCCAACTGATCCCTAAGTCTAGGCATGAACTTAAACATAAATAATACGAGACAAAGAAATAAAAGAATAGAACTAAATATCAAAACCAAACTAAAACTAAAATTGAAATCAAATAAATAAATAAATAAATGATAAATAAAAAAAATAAAGATGGAACGAAGTTACCGCTTTGTTGTTGACCAAGCAAACCTGCTCCCATTGATTGTAAACAGTCTCCCTGGCAACGATGTCAAAATTTGATTATGCCCAAAAAGTACTTGCGGTTATCGCAGTATAGTTGGGGTGTCGATTCCTCAGAGAGATGGTTACAATGAACTAGTTTACTTAAAGAAAACGTTAGCAATAACTTCATTGATGAAAAAGTTAATGTGAAATAAAGATTATGAAAAAATACTTAAGAGTTATCAATAGAGAAAAGCAGCAAAGCATTGGGAATCCCTCTTGTATCAAATCCTATATTCAGTAATTGATTCCTTTTATTACTCAATTGAAGATTCACATCCCAAACCAACAATCGGAAGATATTTCAATCAAAAACATATTAAATTCTAAGATAATCGATGAATTATTTTCTCTATGTTAACAACACACTATGTTATCGTTATGACCTATCTAACGTCGACAATATACCCTCAGGCAATACTGCAGCAGAAGATCAACTCATAAAACAATAACCAGTCACAAATGGGTTTCCCAATCACACATAGAAGAAGCATGACTATTCCTATATGCAAATTGGTAAAACACAATCTATGGGTTCATAATCAAAAGATAATAAAGAATAACAAATCATCAATTATATTAAATTTTGAAGAGTATTCAGGAATCAAAAACAAGAATATAAGAACTTAATTACAAGAGTTCATCCTTAGCTTTACCTATAAGATTAGTTCTCCATATAAGAAAGAGACATAGCCCGGAGAGATTACAGAAGCATCATCGTTCTTCTCTCTCAAATATGTGTTTTGGAGCTTAGGTTATGTATTTCTTCTCATTTTTTAGGGTTTTGGACGAGCTTTGGTATATATAGGGAAGTCTCGGAGTCCTTATGTGCATAAAACATGACTAAATTAAGTTTCTGGGATCTACTAGGGAGCCGCGGTGCTAAACTCTCGGGTTTTGTATGGTGACTTGCTGAGGCGGCATCGCGACGCTAGAAGATGGGCGTCGCGAGGCCAATTGCTTTTTCTAGACTTGTGTTTTCTTCATTTCCACTCTTCTTGTGTGCTTCCAATGCGTCTGCAAGGCCCGAAACATGTACAATTGCTCCAAGATTCATGTTCCATTGTTTCCTAATAACATGGAATAAAATAAACTATAATTAGGATTAAATACTTGATAATCAAGCCGAATTAGCGATGTTCAAAGTACATTTTCCTGCACTTATCATTCCCCATTACAAATTTATAATTATTTACTCATCAATCATCATCATTATCTGTACCTACTGTTGATCCTTCAGCTCTCATTCCGCTTGCACTTGTAGATGTATTGTCAAACAAGTCTTCAAAGTCATCGGAGGCATCTTCTTGTTGCCTCAGATTAGTTCGGGTCCAATCATCCACACATGGTGTTGCTTCTAAAGTTTTGGATGTAATGAAGACTGTCTCGGTTCCAAAATATTGTCTCCTAAGCTGAAGGCTTGTTTAACCACTATGGTAGAAACATGTGCTGCCAGCACCTCTTTAGCAATAATTGATAAAACATGATAGACATTTTGATATCTGTTTCACTAGTCAAGTATTTGAAAATTCTTACTTACTAAACTTTCATGAGGAAACTCGAAATTGGTTGATAAATAATTATCTAATTCTGAGTTGTTAGTCATGTTATCCCTCTATTTTTATTTCGTTGGAGTAACCAACGATCACCTATGCTAAGTCTTGAATGTATTACGAGTTCGCTACTAGATTGTCCTGATGATTGAAAATTATATCTACTAAATTAATAATTAAATAAATCTATTAAATTAATTTTTATTCCATCTATTACTTTTTTAATATTAACTTCATCATCTATTCCTAAAAATACATAGTAAGTTCGTAAGTCACTATTCAAACATTCTAATTTAAATCTAGGATAAGAAAAAAAGTTGTGGTAATAAGATAAAACAATTGAATGTCTTTAAAATAAATCAATCATTTTCTCTTCATAAAAACAATAGCTTCAATTAAAACAATATCAATAACATTAGAACTTTCAGCATGCTCATATAGAGTACCAACAATATTCAAACATTGAACAAGAAATAAATTTGTTGTAAGATAATAAACTCCACTAAAAACATTTGTAGCATCATTAAAAACTTTTAAAAGTTCTAATTTTTTCACAAATATCCCATTAACTAACCAAAAGTGTTATATGTTGAACATGTTGGGGAAAAAAACTACATAATACATCTTTGTATTGAAAAGCTTGAGTTAAAAGAAAATAAGTTGAATTCCAACGAGTTGGAACATCTCTCGAAAGCTTTACCGATTCAACATCATTTAATTTACAAAACTTGGCTCATTCTCTCTTGACTTGAGAATATGACCAAATACAATTAAGTGCAATCTTCATAGGATCAATGTGATGTTCTAAAAAAATCAGACAATCTTGAACACATAAATTAAGGACATAGCATGTGCAACGAACATGAAAAAATGGACCCCCCAAATTTTGTTGACATATCTTCTTAAATCTCTAATCGATGCAGTAGTATTTGCAGATGCATTGTCAAAACCAACTGTTAAAATTTTACCTAATAAACCATATTCATCAAAATTACTTTAATCATTCTATAAATATTTTGTGTAGTATGTTGCTCATCAAAACTCTAAATGCAATAAATCATTTTTGCATGTTCCATGATGCATTAATCCAATGACAAGTCACACCAATATATGAGTGTGTTTGTCAATGGTTACTCCAAATATCAGAACAAATAGAAAGATGACATTTAATATCTTTAAATATATATTTTACCATCTTTGTATAATTTAAAAAATTTATCGTTTTGTTGTATTTCTAGGCATTTACAAGCAGCTGAATTTAAAACATTTCGAACGTAATTAGTAAAGGTAATTTTTTCATCAAAATTTAAGAAAGATATATCATACAAGTCAATTTAGCAAATTCTTCTCTATAGCATTAGAATATTTTAAATAAATCTAAAGAACTCGTACCTCTACTAGATGAAGCATACCTGCCCATTTGAGTTTATATTGTATCAAGTCCAATTTCAGCGGCATGATGTCTATCCAAAGCTTGTTCATATTGTCATAGCAGCCAGTAAATTTGTAAGATACACCACAATATTTGCATGTTACTATTGGTCCTTCATTTTCAGTCTCGACTAAATGAAAATGAATTTTGAAGATATCGAAAAATCGAGACTTAATTTCTCTTTTTCTTGTACCGATATTTTGCTCGCTCTCTTGGGTTGACACATTGGACATGATGTTTTTAGATGGGCTTGTATTGTTAATATTAAATATTACAAATTTAAGTCAATATGAAAAATTGAAGATGAGAGAATTGAGAAAGAGAGAATTAAAGAAATTGAGAGAATTGAGAATTGGTGTGTTGAAAAAAAAATGACAATTATTTATAAATTTTTGGATTATTTTTGTGATACCTAAATTGCTCCTAAAACTAGTCGTTTTATTAATATTATTAATGGTAATTTAGTAATTAGATTTAAAAAATAATATTTTTTAAATTTTTTGGGCAGGGAACCATTGGCTTCATGTATAGCCCAACTGTTTCGGTTCGAACCGTCTGGTTCAATTTGGTTCGGCCATGGTCAAATCATAACTGAACCGAACAAAATCGATTCTGATTTCAAAATTGGCCGGTTCTAACTAGTTCGATTTCTCCATACACACAGTCAACAAAGTATTAATCAAGTCATAATGCCCACAATATTCACAAGTGTAGTTGAAAAGAGAGTAATACTTTTTTCCTAAAGTTATATCAGAATTCACATCATTTTTTAGCAATGGAATATTTTTCTGAATTTTTTCTTATTTATATACAATATCTTCCATCCATGTAACGAGCTTTAGGCCAGTGACTCCCAAACCAGTTGGCTTTAGGGCACTAGGTGTTAATACACCCCTACAGACTTAATTACTCAGACTTCAGATATATATATATTTTGCAACATCTTTGATCCATGTAGCAAGCTTTGCGCCGGTGGCTCCCAAACCAGTTGGTTTTAGGGCACTAGGTGTTAAAACACCCATACAGACTTAATAACTCGGATCTCAGATATATTTTTTTATCCTATGGCTTTTTCAGATGCTTCCTCTAATTAAACTAGAGCACTGAATATTACAAACTCGTCAATTACTACTCATGTTTGTATGTTACCATGTATGTTGATAATACATGTCAAATGATTATATGAAGATCCATTTTAGTCAGTATTATGGAGAATTCACAAATTGAATAATTCAAAAGGAAATAAACAAAAATTAACTTGTTTCGAAATAGGTTGAGATACGTCTCAGGAATGGAAATTCCTTACACAGCTATCTCACACCAATTTCACCTGATTAATCAAATTAAAAAAAAAAAAAAACAAAATTTTTTATTTTATTTTTTGTAAAATTTTTCAATTTTTTTTTGATTTTTCAAAAATTTAAAAACAAGATACTAGTCAACTATTCCCCTCCCCCAAACCTAAATGAGACATTGACCCAAATGTCTTAAAAGTAGAAGAAGAGTTTAGAAACAATACTTGGTTAGCTGAAATTCTACATCTAAATGAAGAATTAAAGGTTAGATCCAGATTTATCCGACGCTTGTTACCACGATCATTATCCGACCAGTTTATCTTTGAGAGATATGGTCAATTTGTGGTTCAAAGGCTAATATTTGGTCAATTAAATCTGGGTCATTTCTGGCTGTGAAGAGGAGTTCTTTTACAGGTTTTGACACGAACCCATTTCTCTGGGCATCATAAGAAACACACAAAGAAAATCATAAAATCCATCAGCATTAAACAGTCTAAGTGGTTTTGGTGTATGTTCAAGTTCACCCAAGATAGTACTATAAAAATTCCTCCATCGTACCCAAGCCACCTGACAAAGCAATAAAAGCATCAGCACGGTTAATCATTTCCACCAGTCGTTCAGACACACCTGGCACGATCAGTTTCTCTCCGTTTGATAGTCCTATAAGGTTCGCCTCCGCCAAAGATTTTGGGATGATTCCCAAAACTTGACTACCTCTTTCCTGTACAGCCCTTGAAACGATCCACATTAGTCCAAGATTGCCACCGCCATATACTAAGTGCATATTCCTTTCAGATATGACTCGACCCAATTCTTGTGCTGCCGCTACAAATTCTGGTTTAGAACCAACACCAGTACCACAAAACACATAGATATTTACAACTCGTCTTCTTGAAGTAGCTTCCATTTTTGTTTCTCAACTCTGGATATCTCAAGAGTAATGATGAGTGGAATTTATACAGCCTGAAAAAGGGTTAGTAATAATAGCACTAGTACCTGCCAGATGACAATTATTAGTTAAATAGTAAAATAAATCGTGACAGGTCAAAAGGTCTAGATCCTGTCGGAGAAAATAAAAGAAAATATCAAAACAAATGAAAATTATTAGATAAAAGACAAAGTAAATAATATTTACAAGAAGTAACGGCTTGAATGACATCTATGCGTCAGAGACAAGCTTCTCATCTAATTTTCTTATAAATTGGAGAACATGGTCTTTTAGAGTCAAATTCCCGAGACTAAACTGTTGTCTTTCTTTTCGAAATTGTGTATATAACATGTGAATTATATGATGCACATATCCACTGGAATGCATCTCAAGTGTCTTAGATATGTCATCCAAAGACTCATTACTCAAGTCATCCCTAATAAATTTTATTTTATCTTCACGATTATCTGACACCATTCCTAAATAATGACAACGAGTATTACATGTCATGCGAGCACATTTATAACAAACATCCATTTTTTTAGCTCTTCTCTTTTCAGAATAGGTGCTTCTTCCTAAACCAGACAGATATGAAATAAAAGAGTCAGAGGACTCACCTGCCAATCGGACTCGTGTTTCAATAATCCAACTAATGTCATTAGGAATACCTTTGATCATCAGAAGTCTCATCCGTTCCAAGCGAGCTTTGTAGACTTTCATCAGATAGTTTTGAGGGAGAGAAGGAAATTGCTTGTGAAGATTTGCGAGAGCGTCTTCCATCCTGAAGTGACTTTACCTACACAAATGAAACACACAAAAATAAAACACACCAAATCTGAATATATACACAAATTGCATGGGTTGCCTCCCTGCTAGCGCTAAGTTTAAAGTCGTCATCTAGACATGACTGCCTGAATGTTAGGCTGGATCTAAAAGTGTGGCACTTCCTTTTGTCGCTCAAAAGATTCTCCCCAATAGTGCTTGACACGCTGACTGTTAACTTTGAATGTTTTGTTGTTGTTGGGATCAAGTAACTCAACAGCTCCATATGGTAAAACCTGAGTGATCACAAATGGACCTGACCACATTGATTTCAACTTTCCAGGGAAAATTTTCAACCTTTAATTGTATAACAACACATGCTGCCTTGGTTCCAGTTGTCTGCGCACTATTTTTTGATCATGCCATTTCTTGGTCTTTTCTTTGTATAATCTGGCATTCTCATAAGCCTGTAGGCGAAATTCCTCCAATTTGTTGAGTTGGTGGAGTCTTTTCTCTCATGCAGCTTGTAGATCAAGATTTAGCTTTTTCAATGCCAGTACGCCTTGTGTTCAAGCTCAACTGGCAGATGGCAAGCTTTCCCAAACACCATTCGATATGGAGACATACCAATGTGTGTCTTGTAAGCTGTCTGGTAGGCCTATAATGCGTCATCTAGTTTTGTAGAACAGTCCATCCTTGTTGATCCAACGGTTCTTTCCAAGATTCTTTTGATTTCCCTATTTGAAACTTCAACATGTCCATTTGATTGCGGATGGTAGGCTGTGGCAATTTATGAGTAACTCCGTATTTCGATAGGAGTGCATCGAAGTATCTTTTGCAGAAATGTGTGCCACCATCACTGATAATCGCCAAAGGTGTTCCAAACCGAGTGAAAATATTCTTTTTAAGGAATTTAATCACCACTTTTGAATCATTGGATGGCAGTGCTATTGCTTCAACCTATTTGGAGACGTAGTCTACTGCAACTAGTATGTACAGGTTTCCGAATGATGGAACAAAGGGTCTCATATAATCAATACCCCATACATCAAATATCTCCACTTCCAGAATATTTTGCAAAGGTCCATTATTTCTCCTTGAAATATTTCTTGTTCTCTGGCACCTGTCACATTGAAGAGCAAATAGATAAGCATCTTTAAAAAGAGTGGGCCAGAACAAACCTGACTGTAGAACTTTGGCTACAGTTTTATTTCCGCTGAAGTGTCCGCCGTATGGTGATGAATGACAATGTTGCAGGACACTATTGACCTCCTCATGTGGAAAACAACGTCTCAGTAATTGATCAACATAGCGTTTGAATAGGTACGGCTCATCCCACACATAGTGCTTGACTTTTTTGAAGAATTTCTTCCGTTACTGAGTTGTCCATTCCAACGACCATTTTCCCGATACTATGTAGTTGACATAGTCAGCATACTAAGGGACATCATGTTGTTTCATGGCGAATAACTGTTCATCTGGAAAAGTTTCTTTGATTGTCAGTTCTTTGCCAGCTATTTCTCCATTCTTGAGACTCGATAAATGATCTTCCACTTGGTTTTCTGTCCCTTTCCTGTCTCGGATCTCCATGTCAAATTCATGCAGTAGAAGAATCCAATAGATCAATCTGGGTTTGGAATCTTTCTTTGCGATTAGGTATTTGATTGCTGAATGATCTGTGTAGACCACCACTTTGGGACCCGGCAGATAAGAGCGAAATTTACCAAAAGCGAACACAACTGCAAAGAAACTCTTTTTCAGTGGTTGTGTAATTAAGTTGAGCTTCATTCTAGAGTATAGAGTAGTAATAAATGGTATGGAAAATCTTGCTTTGTTGTCCCAAAATTACACCTACATCAAAATCATACTAGCATCGCACACACCTCAAATGGAAGGGTCCAGTCTGGTGCTACAATGATAGGAGAGCAGAAACCAGCTTCTGTTTTAGATCTCAAAAGATTCGTGGCATTCTCAGTGAAGTGAAAGGCACATCTTTCTTCAGAAGATTACACAGAGGTCTAGCAATCTTTGAGAAGTCTTTGATAAATCTCATGTAAAAACCTGCATGTCCGAGAAAACTGCAAATTCCTTTGACAGATGTTGGTGGAGGTAGTTTTTCAATTGTCTCGATCTTTGCTTTGTCTACCTCGATTCCATTTTGTGAGATTCGATGTCCAAGGACGATGCCTTCCTGCACCATGAAGTGGCATTTCTCCCAGTTGAGTACCAGGTTGGTATCTTCGCACATTTGTAACACTTGTTCCAGATTTTGCAAGCAGTGGTCGAAAGAGTCTCCTAACACAGAAAAATCATCCATGAAGACCTCCATATTTTTTTCCAGCATGTCTGAGAAGATGGACATCATGCAACGTTGAAATATGGTAGGAGCATTACATAGTCCAAATGGAATCATGCGGAAAGCAAAAGTACCATACGGACAAGTAAAAATTATTTTATCCTGATCTTCTAGGGCGATGGTTATCTATTGTACCCCGAATATCCATCCAGAAAGTAATAGAACTCATGTCCCGCCAGTCTGTCTAGCATCTGATCAATGAATGGCAGCGGAAAATGATTTTTTCCTTGTTGCTTTGTTCAGCTTCCGGTAGTCCATGCATATTCTTCATCCAGTTACCGTTCTTGTTGGAATCAGCCCATTCTTTTCATTTGTGACTACAGTAATTCCTCATTTTTCAGCACACACTGCATATGACTCACCCAAGTATGTTAGAGATAGAGATGGGGTAGGTGATACCGACATCCAAGCATTTGATGATTTATTTCTTCACGACCTCCTTCATTATTGGATTTAGTCTCAATTGATGCTCCACTGTGGGTTTGTACGTACTCATCTTCATCATAATTTCTTGTGCATGCAAAATGATGGGACTAATGCCTCGAATGTCTGCTATAGTCCAGCCAATGGCTTTCTTGTGTTTCTCGTAACACTCTCAACAACTTTTCTTCATGCTCCAATATTAGCGAAGAAGAAATAATCAGAAGAGTTTCCTAAGAATACATACCTGAGATGGCTAGGAAGTAGCTTCAGCTCTAGCTACGGTGGTGGTTGTGGGGACACATGATCCTGTGCGACGTATGCTGTCCCGGGCTCGCGGCCCGGTCGGGAGTACGGAGTAGCCAGGGGGACCTAAACCGGAGGAATGATGGAGTCGAGCCCCCGGTGTGAACGGGAAAATGAGATTTAAGGCCGCACTCACCCCTCGCAAGGGAAGACCTCAAACCGTTGGGTTCAGAATGGTCCCTTACTTATGTCACTTGTAATGAAAGGATTTATGTAATAATTTAATCAAGTTTAGTAACACTTATTTCCAAGAGTATCATGCTTCTAAATTCACATGCATACATCAACAAGTTCATCACAACATGCAACATCTCATGGCAATCTCATGAACATTTCTCAATCATATGATATGGAAAACTAAGAAAACAACCTAATCATGCTTGAATACTATTCATGAACATTTAACCAAATAACATGCTAACAGCCTAATCATGCTTGAATATCATCCCAAGAACAACATGGATAATGCAGAGAATACAAATAATATGATTGGCTACATAATACAAGAAAGATCAACCAAGAGGCAATTATGTATGAATATGATGAGACAGACTCAGTTCGGTGTGTGCGCATTTCATGTAGCGTTTCGTAAACGCGTTCGAACGGTAAACAGAAGGTTCGCGTTCGTAAAGCGTTTGAGAGAACAGTTCGAACGGAACCAGACCTGATGCATGATAAGACTAAGAAAGTGCGTATGCGTTCGCTTAGCGTTCGAGAACGTGTTCAAATGGTAAACAGAAGGTTCACGTTCGTATAGCGTTCGAGAACGCGTTCGAACGGAACCAGACTTGATGCATGATGAGACTAAGAAAGTGCGTGTGCGTTCGCCGTAGCGTTCGAGAACGCGTTCGAACGTGTAAACAGAGGTTCGCGTTCGTTTGTAGCGTTCGTGAACGCGTTCGAACGAAACCAGACCTGATGCATGCAACACAAGAATAAAGACAACAATGTCAAGTTCAGTATGTCCGATTAACGTATCTTACATTCAACCGAACACACATCAACCGGCGCGGCAAAAGCATCGTGATAAAGGGCTTTAAGCCCTCCCCATAGGGGATCTTACATTGCATTACTAAGCCATGCGCTCGATTGAATCATCCAAACAAAGAATTAAAAACAATAATATCAAATGTAGTATGCCCGATTGAACGTATCTTGCATTCAACCGAACACACATCAAACGGCGCGGCAAAGCATCGTGGTAAAGGGCTTTAACCCCTCCCCCATAGGGGATCTTTCATTCCACTTACTAAGCCCATGCGCTCGATTGAATCATACATAAATAAGCAACATGCAGAATTCAATTAACGAAAAATAAATAAACCGAAGCAACATAAAACAAAAGAGTGTGCTGTTTACTCAAGTGGTACGTGGAGTTGTATCCCGAGTACAGATCATACTACCGTCCATTCGGAATCGGCTATGAAATTTATGTCCGGGTTTCCATCCTATATACCACAAGAGACGACACTTTTCCATTCATCCAATACCCACAACACACATTATACACAAACAAGATTCAATAAATAATTAAAATAAAGATAAATAACAAAAATCAAATAAAGATGAGTGTGAAAAGTACCCTCAGGTCTAACCTTTTAAATCACCTCTCGGATGTACGGCACACGATCATCGGAAGGGTGGATGCTCCGCAACTTTTCCGGTTCACTGGTTCACTGCTCTCGTTCGTTGTCTCACCGTTTGGAGTCGTCGTTCTCCGTCTTTTGCTGATGCTTTTGACTCCGATTCGCTGCCGTTTTGCTACTGTTCTGCTGCTGTATTTTAGTTACCGTTTTGGGATGTTTTGGCTACTGTTTTGGGTGTGATTTTCGTGGGGTGTTATGGTGTGGTTCGGGGGCTGTTTTGATGAGGTAAAGGGGCTGTTCGAGATGTGTTTTGGTCAAGGCAATGAGGGTTCTTTGGTTTGTGATCTCCGATTCTTGAGAGTGAGGGAGAGTTGTGTCAATAAGCTTGGGTGTTTCTTGTGGGTTGTGATTTCGTGTGAGTTGTGTGTATGAGCTTGGGTTGTTTCTTGTGTGAATGAGCTAGGGGAAAGAGGTTGGAAATTCTTTGCTTCTTTCTTGTAATGGGCGTGCACTAGGGAAGGGGTTAGAAATTCTTTGCTTCTTTTCTTGTAATGGGCGTGCACGGGGGGAGGAATGCCTTGGAGAGGTGTTGTTTTATATAGAGAATGACTAGGGCTTCACCTTGTCTCACAAGGAAGGGATTTGGCATTAAAGGGGGATTTGATTGGTGTTGGACAAGGAAAGGATAGATTGAGGTGGGGGACAAATCTTGGCTAGATTAGGAATACAATATTTTTAATGGTTATGATTGATTTAATTAGGCATGACATTTTTTAATTTAGTATGTGATTTGTTAGTTAGGAAGTTAATATATTTGATTTGTCTTAATTAGGTATGATTATATTTTATGTTTTATTTAATTGGTAAAAGGTTTAAATATTTTATTTAATTCAATGTTTAATTTAATTAAGATTTAATTTAATTTCCCATGTGTTTTAAATGTGTTTTATTAATTGGGATGTGTTTTATGGGCTTTGGTGGGTTAATTGGGCTTGGGTGTGAGGCTAGCAGCAAAACCAGAATTACCGACACCGTTCGAACGCCTCCTCGAACGCGGCACGAACGCCCGCAATCTATTTGACGTTCGAACGAAGTAACGAACGCAGCATGAACGAAAACAGTGAACTTGTGAAATGAATCTGATGACGTACTTATTCTGAATTTCCCCTTCCGACGTCCGTTTCTCGTGACTTCCGTGACTTAAAAGGTAGTGCCTCCAAATGAGACTCATCATAGGGACTTATATGCAAAAATACAGTGCCTACAGTGGTTCTTCAGTTGAGGACTTGATTCGCTCTTTCTTCGGTAGTTCTAGACTTTCCACCCTGGTGGTGTCGATTTGAAACGAAACGGCTTGTCAAGATAATTGATACATTCCAGAATTTCAGTATCTAGCTTGCTGTTAGTCATGTTGGTGATGCAAGCTTCAAGTTTATCTGTGGGAGGTGGATCAGTAGCCTGGATGATACTATCAACAACATCAACTCTGAAACATTCTTCTTTCTTTTCATCGCTTGGGAATTTCATGGCTTTGAAAACATTGAAGGTAACTTCTTGGTCCTGTACTTTCATGGTTAAATCTCCTTTTTGTACGTCAATGACAGTTCGACTTGTAGCCAAGAATGGTCTCCCAATGATGATAGGTACATCTTTGTCTTCTTCAATGTCAAGGATAATGAAATCTGCTGGGAGAATGAGTTTGTCTACTTTGACCAGCACATCTTCAACTACTCCTCTCGGAAATGCGAGCGTTCTATCAGTAAGTTCCATAGAGACTGAGGTGGGCATTGCTTCTCCAATTTGTAGTTTCCTGTAAATCAAAAAAGCATCAAATTAACATTTGCACCTAAATCACATAAAGCTTTACTGATATAATGTTCTCCAATGGTGCATGAGACAGTGAAACTGCTAGGATCTTTCAACTTTGGGGGAAGTTTCCTCTGAATGATGGCGCTGTATTCTTTTGTCAATGCTATTGTCTCGTAATCTCCCAATCTCTGTTTTCGTGAAAGAATGTCTTCCAGCGCCTCTGTAAATGGAATGTTGATATGCAGCTTTTTGAATACCTCCAAGAATCGAGCAAACTGTTTGCCTAGTTTGTTTTTCTAGAGACGCTGAGGAAAAGGTAGAGGTGTAGTGAATTTTTCTTGATTTTTTTCCTTTGATTCTTTTTCCTCAATCCGTGGAACTGCATCTTTTGGAACTTCTTCATGGATGCCTTGATTCCAACATCTTTGTTGATTTCAGTACCGCTTTTCAGGTAATGGCTTGACATTTCTCATTCCCTCGGTTCATTGATTTGGTTTTGTGTTACTAGGAAGATTTCCTGGCGGTCTATAACTCTGAGCATTGTCTAGTTGTCCAATTTGAATTTCCAGTGCTTTAATGGAAGTTGATTGGCTCTAAAACATATCATCATATTTTTTTAACTGAGCTAGCACTTCTGGTATTCCTGGTTCTTTTTCATGCTCATGGCCTTTGTTTTGCTATTGGAATCCAGGTGGTGGATAGTTCTTTTGCCCCGAATTGTTGCTCCATGCGAAATTGGGATGATTCCTCCACCTTGGGTTGTAGGTGTTGGAATATGGATTGTTCCACTGTTTATTGAAATTGTTGACATAATTCACCGTCTCTTCATGTTGGTTTGTCTCTGGTGCTCATCCATATGGTGAACTTGTGGATCCAATATTGCCTTACGTGCTGAGAGTTTCCATGAATTTGCATATCTGATCCAGCTTGGCATTTACTGCAGTGTTGGCTCCAACTTCATAAATTCCAGCAATTCTTTGGATCATGCTCCTTTCTGTTGGCCACAATGAATTGTTGTTGGCCATTTCTTCAATTAAGTCACAGGCTTGATCTTCTCATTTTGCCATTAAAGCCCCTCCAGCATCAACATCAATTGCGGTTCTCATTATTCTAGAAAGTCCATTATAGAATGTTTGGACTTGTAGCCACTTTGCAATCTCATGGTAAGGACATTTCCGGAGTAAATCCTTGTACCTTTCCCAAGCTTCGCAGAGGGATTGTGAGTCATGTTGCACAAATGATGTGATGTCATTCCTCAGCTTTGCAGTTCTGGCTAGTGGAAAATACTTTGCAAGGAATTTGGTGGCTAGAGTGTTCCAAGTTGTCATGGAACCTGCTGGTAATAAATGTAGCCAAGCTTTAGCTCTGTCTTTCAAGGAATATGGGAAAACACGCAGTTTCATTGCTTCTTCAACTGCTCGGTTGTAATTGAAAGTGCCGCATACTTCCAAGAAGTTACTGATGTGGGCATTAAGATCTTCAGTTGCATTCCCCCCCCAAACTGAACTGACTGTTGTATCATCTGAATGCATGTTTTGATGTCACATGTATTTGCTGGTAAGGGAGGAAGTACAATACAGGAAATGAAGCTGTCAACCACCGGAATGGTCCTGTCTCGAATGGGAATTGGTGGTGCAACTTCTAAAGGTTCAGGTTCTATGTTGATTAGTGCTTATTGACCTTCTCGCCTTTTCATTCACAACTGTCTGATGGTTCTTTCAATCTCTAGGTCAAGCGGACAGATTTCAAAGCTTCTGGTTCGTCTCATGTAGTGTCTGAGAACCTGAAACACAAGAAAATAAAAATAATAAGTAAAAAGAAATTAGATACATGTAAAGGTATCTAACCCCAAAACTAATAGTGAGATATAAATAAGTCCCCGGCAACGGCGCCAAAAACTTGACCGATGCGTAATCACAAACGTATAATGCAAGCGCACGTATCATTCAAGTAGTATAAAAAGTATTGATCCCACGAGGACTTAATACCTAATCTATTAATTTATGAAGCCAAATTTTTACGAGTATCTAATGGATTGATTGGATGGTGACTTTGAATTTAAAGCAAGTAAATAAAGCAGCGTGAAAGTAGTTTGAGAAAAGTCAATATTTAGAAACTATCCAGGGTTGTGAATCTTTCCAATATGTTTTAAAGATGAAGTGGTTATTTCATGTATGTGTAATATATTGGTTTACTAACCTGGAACACAAAATTATGCAAAAGCCTCTGTCGATGGTCAGATGAAAATACTCAGTGTAACCCAATTAATCATATGTCTATATCAACCAAGTTACTTGAATTCATTAAGATTAAGTTCCAATTGTGGTTACCCCCGCCCGATAGATATATGTCTATCCTGTAAGGAAATCTATTAAAGGGTTATCTATCCTCAAGGAAGATCGTGGGCTATTAAGTCTAAGGTTGAAACCTAAAATTCATTTGTCAAGTTTATTTTAAGTTTACCAGATCAATATTATTAATGGCCAGTTAACAAGAAGCATTAAGCTTAAGACTTAATAAGTAAACCTTTATATTACCCAAACTGTAAAATAACCCCTTATTTTAGGTTATATTGGAATTCATCACAACCCCAGATAACGGGTTTAGCTACGACACATATTTACGGCTAGTAAAAGCTTAAATAAAATAAAAGACATAAAATAAATGCTAAAATTTAAATAAAATAAATACTGGAAAGTAAATGCTGGAAATTAAAAATGTAAAAGTACAATAAAAGAAAATGTTTGGGGTTAGAGGATCCACTTTTATTACTACTATTTTAGATATCTCCATTATTATAATATATTAATTTTGCTTGATATTACCAACCGACCATAAGGCGGTATCCTAATTAAGTCAAATTATTAATTAATTACCAACCGACCATACAGGCGGTATCCAACTTAGTCAGGTTAAAAACAATTTCATTAAGTCCAACCGACCATAAGGCGGTATCCTCATTAAGTCAGGTTTTAAATAGTTTATATATTATAATTAAGGGAGATTAATCTAAATATTAGTAATAAAAGCTTTACCTATAACCCCAGCAAGGGGAGTTATCTCCTCATTACTGAAAAGTAAAGACTGAAAAGTAAAGAAAGGAAAGTACTATTGCGTAAAAGTAAATTGCAGAAAGTAAATACTGAAAGGTAAAGAAAAGAAAGTGAAAATGCGAAAATTAATTACTGAAAGCTGTAAATAAACAAACAAAATACAATCTTCTTAGTATTCTTAAGGAATTACATAGAAGAAAGTACGAAATGAAAATGAAAAGTCGAGCTCAATTTATAGGCAAATTTTGCCTTGCGCGTCACGACGCGCCTTTGATTGGCGCCACATGGCGCATCTTCTGTGGAGATGGTGACACGTGGCACGACTGAATGATTAACTGAATTATTATGCTGACGTGGCGATGTCGATTGTCGGCAGCATGTGATGATGACATGTGTATGGCGCACATTAGCAAATTCAGCGCACGTTAGTGCGTCACATTTTAGCAGGATTCGGCGCACGTTAGCGGTCGCGACGCCCAAAAGATAGTTTTGCCCTTTTTGTCCATTTTTGACTGTTTTGGCCCCGAATTACCTCCAGAGAGTCCTGTTATTTTATTTATCTACAAAATAACACAACACATCAAAATATTCATAAAACTCAAGAAACTATACAAAATATTATGTCAAATGAGTGGGAAATAATGATATTGTTGCACAATTATGACCCATAGCGTCACTATTTGTACAGATCATGGTGTTGTTGTACAAATTAACTATGTGACAAATGAGATTAAATTCTTATCATTTGTGATTAGATCACCTAGATGTATAAATGATAGGAGGTCCCTATGATTTGTTCCTGGATTGAGAATGATATGAGACAGTATCAATCCACGAAGGATAAATCATTAAACATCCCTAGTCAGAGCATTATCGAAATTGGACATCGATGAATGCGTAAAAGACTAGTATTACACTTGTGCGCATTGTGAGGGCACAACGGCATAGTTCTCATATATTTGGGTATATGATACTCATGCAAGTGTAATAGGAGGTTATGTTTTACCGATGGTACGGGAAACAGCTTCGCTCTGGATAAGACCCCCTTGGAATTCCATTGGTAGTATGACTATGTGTCTATGGAAATCCGAAATCAGGGTAGGTGTATTTGGTCTTAACCTGAGACTTGCACCGCTAATACTTGCGACAATCAATATACTTTGGTTGCGGTCGTCCAGGACTTTAACAGGTTCTATGTATGCCAATGCTGGGTATATTGAGAATCGTAGTGTGTTGGGTGTGATGTCAAGATGGAAATGTCACTCCAGTCATATGGAGATGATGAACGCGCAGGGATACAGAACTGGTTCTCTAAAAAGGTTGCAACCGTCGGGATAATATGACTTGGTCATGATTATCTGATATTAAAGAGACTAGTTGCTCGTTATCTGATATATGCTTCGTACGGGGCAGACACTGTACCAGCCCCAGGCCTTGCATGTGATCATCCGATACTGGACAGAAATACACAATACTATGTATACTATGCCTGATATAGATCCTTTATTCCTGTAAGGATATTTCTGGAGAATTGGGTAGGCATGGTGCTTTGCTAGAAGCCAACCTTGTCTTGTAAATCGGTATAAACGTAGTACGAGGTACTTACGTGTTCGGATAGTCCGACGACCGAATTTACTGCCAACATATCCGGGGATCTCATGGGTCGCTTCCCAAAGATTCACCGATGACATATGACTCACACTTTAATTAATCTGGGATTAATTAGATGAGAGAGAAAATTAATCTTGGATTAATTGCGGAGATATTTTATCTAGGATAAAATACTATTTAAAGAGAGATAACGAATAATTTGGAATTAATCGATAAATTAATATATTTGATATATTAAACGAAATTGGATTTTGACGCAGAATTAAAATTATATTTTAATTTGGGCGAACGAATTAATTCGTTAGCGATGTGAATAGTGATTTCGCTAGGCGTAATCATTTAATTACGACGCAACGGAAAATTCGTTAATTTGGAATTAACGAACCCGAGCCTGAGATTGTTTGCGAGCTCATTCGCATTTCGAATTCGAGTGTTGCACGCAAGTCAAATCAAAGCGTCAAATCATTAGTCGCATCAAGCGTTAATTGTCACTTGTCACTTTGAGTGATGTGACTTGACAACTTGATTGATGTGATTGATTGATTGATTGAGTGTGGTGGTTGATTCTTACCTTAATTAATCCTAGATTAATTTTTTGGTATATTCGTCTAGAAGAGAGAGAACACGATTAATTTGGAATTAATCGGTAAGAATAAATTTAATAGTTAAATTGTATTTTTCTATTTAATTTATTTAATTGGGCTAAAATAATATATTGGGTATATTAAATGAAATTAGATTTCAAAGCGGAATTAAAATTGGATTTTAATTCGGGCGAACGAATTAATTTAGAATTAATTCGCAAGCGACTTTCGTAATAATTTTGCTATGTATTATTATTTATTTAAATTAGATTTAATAATGTCGCAACAACAAATTCATTTATTCGGAATTAAACGAACCCGGGCCCTACGACCGCCCTAGCGAAGTGCGTGTTGGATTAGCCGACTTAAATTCAGATTTAAAAGTGGTGGGACCCACTTCATTTTCATCAAATTTGGACATTTGATGGAAGTGGTTAGGCTTATTTCATGGATTTGATTTATTGAAAGAAAGTTTGGCTTTACTTGTAATTTACACAAACCAATTCCAACACTCAACTCAAGTCAAGTATAAATTAATTTGGTCAACTTTGGAAGTGCAGAATTCACTATTCACAGCAACCAAAATTTATCTATTCTTCCTCCTTGAGGCCGTGAGCTTCATCACTCTCCCATGGATTTTTGTTGCAATAATTCAAGCATGCTAGCACATTAAGGAGTCAATTGAAGGTGATAGAGAGACTCACCCAATTGTTGGAAACACTACAAGAAGGCTTGGAGCTTCCATCATCCAAGAAAAAGTTTTGAACTCAACTGATCAATGTAAGTCTTCCGCAACTTATTTTTGATTTTATTCACACACGAATCACGCTTAGAGATCTCGTGGCATGTCTACGACACTAACAATGGTATTAGAGCGAGATCTAAGCTTGATTTGAATTTAGGGTTTATGGACTTTATTTGGGGATTTTGTGCTTAGAGCTTATAAATTTCTAAATTGATTATTTGGTTGTGTTTGGATGATGATGAATTGGATTTATGTATCTTTGATTTTGAGAAAAATTGATTAGATTAATTTTCCCCAAATCCCCTCACATGGCCGAATATAAGCCCTAGAAAAATCTCATGGTAAATTTTCAATTTTGACAATTAGATGTGTTAAAAGCATGAAATGAATATTGATTATTGATTTAATTGGATTGAAATCAAAATTGGGTGTTATTTCATGTAATTGCAGTGAGCCTATAGCAAGTTGTGGAGTTGATTTTGCACCAATTTTGTGTTGGACATAAATTTGGGAATTAGGCATGATTAATTAGATTAAATTGATGTTTTGGAAACATTAGGTTAATTAATTAATTGTGGTAATTGCACTTTAATTGAATTAATATGTAATTTGGAATGATGTATTAATTTAATTTGTTGTAATTGGGTTAATGGGCTTGGTTGGGCTAAATTTTGGTCTTGGATCATATTTGGGCCTAAACCATTTCTATAAAATCCCAAAATAATTTAATTGGGCCTTTAATAATTTAATTGGGCCTAATGAGCCTAAATTGATTTTATTGCATAGGGTGATTCCTAATTATGCCTTGGCGTCTTGGGTTTGATCCATGTTGGCCAAAGCCCATGCCTAAAGAATTAATTGAAAGCCCATTGAACTTTAATTGAATAGTATTAGATATTAATTGGGCCTTTGAGACTCGTTAAGATTGGATTTGGAATCCAAGTCTAAAAGGCACTATTAAAAGTGTAATTATTTAATTTGGAATTAAATATGAATTAGCATTGGATACAATTTAAATTGGATTTAAAATTGTAATTCGATATAATTCAAGAATACTTACTTTGAGTATTTATTCTTAAACGAGTTTGACTCGCGCAAATCAAATAGTTGTGTGAACATTGGATGGTCATTAATCAAAGATTAATTAATTGGATTAGATTTATTGATAACATGCTTTATGTGAATACTTGGATGTATTGTATGAATAATGTATATCGGATGGATATTAAAGGGTGAGGGCAATTTTGGAAATTATTGTAAGTATGGTACTTATTTATTAAATTGGACCTGCGTGTCCAGCCTATTATCTCTATTCTCTTTGTATTTCTCTACTCACCAATTCCCCTCAATGTAAATGAGGTTTCTTATTAGTGTTATGTAATTAGGTAGAGGTAAGAATATTGCTAGCGGGAGAGAGGAAAGATAGAGATTTGTTCTAGGAACAATTTGTTGTATATCCATCCGCATATCATTATTAATTTTATTCGCGCCTTATTATGCTTTTAGAATGCATGCTTAAGGGTGTATGATGTGACCTAATTAAAGATAATAAATTGGTTGCCAAATCGCGACAAAAACCCTCATTTTATATTAAGCGTTTTTCCTTCCATTGAGTGGTTCTCTCTCAAGATCCAAGATTGGCATTGGTTTGTTGGCCAAAGTCAAGACCTTTGCCCATCGCGGATGTGTTTGAATCACGAAAGCTTTGTTCCATATCGTACGTCTTGGGCAAGTTGTGATTTGTTGGCCAAATTCAAGGTCACTTCTTGTTCATCGACCTCGATTACGAAGTTTTCCCACTGTCAATGGGTCACGCTTAACTGGTTTCATTAAGCTTGTTGAGCCAAAGCCAAGGCTTAGTTGATTCAGAGGAAAAAGGTTAGGAAATATATTGGATATATTGGCATATATTGGATATATGTTTTGGACTTGGAGGTCCACATACTGGATCTAGGAATTGGATGAGATCCAATTGATCTTCGAGATCTACCTAGTTAAGTTTCATACAGCTTGTTGGCCAAAGTCAAGGTTATGTGCTGTTTAACTGGATTCTAGCCCACTAGGAAACTAGGTTTCCCGAGTACTCCACAGAGGGTTAAAGGTTCGCCGAAAAATAGTGGGAGACAAGTATTAAATTTGCAATTTCGTTTAAATACTTGCCAATACGCGCTCATTTTATTTTTCGTCATTAATAAATAGATATTAGTTGGACTAATATTCTATTGATGTTTTAATTGAACAGTTGAACTGTATTCAAACTACTTCATTTATAGTTGGTTATATAGTTGGACTATAGTAGTCAATACATTTGAAAGTAACCAATCAAATTGTAGTTAATTATATAGTTAGACTATAGTAATCACTACATTAGATTGTACCTGAAATCGTTGATTGGATAGTTGGACTATAGCAATCAAGATGACTTGAAAGATTAGCGTCAAAGGACATAATCCTGGGTGAAAATATCTTTAACGACTTTAATTTTCAGATTGGGAAAAGAATCTCAGGATAGTCATGGGAGCTGAGAAGTTACTCTATTTGATAGAGAAACCTCTCGGGCCTGAGCCCGAAGTTGAGCAAATAGTTTAGCATGAGCTTTGGAAGACTCATAACTTTAGTGCTCAATCTGTTATGCTTTCTGCAATAACTCTTTAATTTCGTCGTCAGAACTAAGGATTAGATCCTTATACCATGATGTTGAAATTAAAGGATCTTCATAGATTTATTCTTAGATCTTAGAAGTACAAATTGTAAAAGAAGCTCTTTCGCTCGCGTATTTCAGAGGGTACAACTGTCGAGCACTAGGTGTCACAGATGATTGCTGACATCGAACAACTAGGTTAGCTGGGCATTACCTATGAGGCAAAGACTTCCATAGATTTGATCTTACAGTCTCTGCCCGAATGTTGGGGCGGGTTCATCATGAACCAAGAGAAAACTCTTGGAGAGTTAATGACTATGCTCAATGAGGCAGAGCCAGAACTTCTAAAAGGCAAGAAGCGCAAGACGCATTTTACTTCGACATCCCAGAAGGCCAAGGCTTGGCCGAAGGCTTCTGGGGGTGTGAAGAAAAGGGCAAGGCTAAATCGTCACAGTCTTCTGGGAAGACAAATGACATATCCCAATATGTCTGCCTAAGCTGTGGCAAACGGGGTCACTGAAAGCGTGACTGCCGTATGGACAAGGCAGACATGAAGGAAGTGAAGGTGGGGCAAGGCTCCGGCTTCGGGTATGTTTGTTATAAACGTGTCCACTACCAATTTTAAAATTGGATTTTGATACTGGATGTGGAAAATACATATGTACTGATGTGCGGCATCTGCTGATTAGTAGGATACTGGCTTCAGATGAGATCGACCTACAAGTCGGAAACAGGACGAGAGTCACTGTTTTGGCCATAGGAACCTAAGTTTTGGAACTGCCCTTGGGGCATGTACTTAAATTAGGAAACTGTTATAATGTACCTAGTTTGACTAAGAACATTATCTCTGTATCTAGTTTAACCCGTTTGGGGTATACCTTTATGTTCCGAAACACCATGTGTTTTGTTTATAAAGATGATATTGAGATATACACATTAGATGTGAATAACAGTATTTATATTTAGAATATAAATGAATCTCAAACATAGAATATGACAAACAAAAGCTCAAACTGAAGAAATCTATTGAGACTTAAAAGTGGCATTGTTGTCTGGGACATATTAACACGGCTCGTATATCCACACTTTCGAAGAATGGATACTAGGAAGAATTTGATCCTAATTCAAATGATGTCTGCGAATCTTGTTTATTAGGCAAAATGCCTAAAACACATTTTAATGGTAAAGGTGCAAATGCCACCGATCTGTTAGCCCTCGTTCATAGTGACATAAGTGGGCCTATGTCTAGCTAGGCTAGAGGTGGATATGAATACTTCCTAAACTTTACGGATGTGGCATCGCATTATGGTCATGTGTATCTTATGAAACACAAGTCGGAAACTTTTGAGAAATTGAAAGAGTTTCGACACGAAGTAGAAAAATAGACCGGTAAAAGTATTAAAACATTATGGTTGGACCATGATGAATAATACTTAAACATATCAATTTCAAGATTACTTGAAATAGTATAGTATTCTTTCACAGTGGACTTCTCCCGGAACACCTCAGTTGGATGATGTGACCGAACAAAGAAACCGAACATAGTTGGACATGGTAAGGTTAATGATGAGTCACTCTGAGCTACCAATTTCCTTCTGAGGATACGCATTAAACAGTGCAATACTTATTTTGAATAAGGTTCCATGAAAAATCTGTAGGTTATCCTAGGGAAACCAAAGTATTTGGGAAGAAACTTGATTTCTCATTCCTGAAGATTTGGGAATGCTGGGCATACTCTAAACGTTTGGATATACCAAACTAGAACCCAAATCGGATAAGTACCTATTTGTAGCTTATCCTAGGGAAACCAAAGTATTGTACTTATACAACCCATAAGAGAACAATGTATTTGTTGCTCTCTATGCGGTTTTCCTAAGAGGAATTCTTATATGCAGTGGTAAGTGGGAGGAAAGTAAAACTCGATAAAAATCAGAGTGATACTATTTCAGGCACCGATCCCTTATGGAACATAAACAGTTCATCAGGGATAAAACTGTACCACAATCTTCGAATGCACAAGAACCGCGTATGTCAGAAAGAGTCAGAAATCAACCTGGGAGGTATGGGTTTCTGATCTCACCTCATGTAGATATTAATCTTATATGAGGAAGAAGAACCGACTACGTATGAGGAAGTGATATAAGGTATCGACTCCTTTTATGGCAAAGTGCCATGAAGTCCGAAATGGATTCCATGTATAGGAACCATGTTTGGATACTGGTTGATGTACCAGAAGGCATTGTGCTTATTGGTACTAAATGAGTCTTCAAGGAAGACATACATGGATGGCAACATACAAATGTACGCAGCTAGGCTTGTACAGAAAGGGTATCGTCAACGACATAGTGTCAACTACGACGAAACTCCGCTTTCCTTAATGGAAACCTTTTGGAGGATGTTTGTATGCAACATCCTGACGGTTTTGTCGTGCCAAAACGTGCAAACAAGGCTTGCAAGTTAAAATGGTCCATTTATGGATTGAAGCAAGCATTGCGTTCTTGGAACCAGCTTTTTGATGTAATCATAATGGTATATGATTTAATTCAAAATGAAAATGATTCTTGTGTATATAAGAGGGTTAGTGGGAGTGCACTGACATTCATTGTCCTTATGTTGATGATGTATTGCTTCTTATCAATAACATTCCCATGCTATAATCGGTGAAAGCTTGGCTTTCATAAAATTCTCCATGAAAAACCTAGGAGAAGCAGGCTTTATTCTGGGAATAAAGATCTACTGGGATAGATCTAGAAAGCTGCTGACACTCTCCCAGAGTTCGTACGTTTTGATATGTACGGAACCTGATGTCTCATATACTTTGAGCATATGCAGTCACAATCAAGCCCATCTTGTTGATGGTCACTGGATTGAGTAAAGAACATCCTTGAGTATCTTGGATGAACTAAGGATGCTTTCTGAGAATATGGGGAAATGAGAACTTGAGGTAACTGGGTTCACCGCTGCAAGTTTCCAAATCAAGAAAGACGACTGTAAGTCGCAATAAGGGTACATATTTTGTTTGAATAACGGAACATTGAGCTGGAAATCTTCCAAGCAAGAGAAGGTTACCGTTTAAACAACAAAGAGCGGAACATTGATACAGCTGAGGCAGCAAAAGAAGCATTTTGGATCTATATAATCCTAATTGGATTAAGAGTAGTTCTGTTAGCAGCTGAGCTAGGCTACAGCACAGGCTAAGGAACCGTGGTCTCATCAACGATCCAAGTATGTACTTCAACTGATTCGTGAGATCATACATCGTGGCGATGTGATGATCGAATAAATCGCATCAGATGATAACCTTACAAATCCACTGACAAAAGCTATTTCTCAACAGAAGTTTGAGCGACCCGTACATAGTTCAGGTGTTGGACACTTGAGTGATTGGCTATAGGCCAAGTGGGATATTTTTGGATAATTATGACCCATAACATCACTATTTTGTAAAGAACATAGTGTTCTTGTACAAAATTAACTATGTGACAAAGGAAATTGCTCTTTTATCATTTGTAATTGGATTAACTGGATATATAAATGATTAATAAGATATGAGACAGTATTAATCCACAAAGGTTTAATCATTAAATATCCCTAGTCGTAGTATTATCGAGACTGGACATCGATAATGCTGAATAGGCTAGTATTATACTTGTGCGTGTCATGGAAACGTAACGACATAGTTCTCATATATATGGGTATTGGATACTCATGCAAGTGTAATAGGAGGTTTCGTTTACCGATGGTACGGAAACAGCTTCGCTCTGGATAGACCCCTCAGAATCCCATTGGTAGTATGACTATATGTCTATGGGAATCCGAATCAGGGTAGGTGTATTTGGTCTTAACATGAGACTTGCATCGCTAATACTTGCGACAATCAGTATACTTTGATTTTGGTCGTTCGGGGCTTTAACAGGTTCTGTGTACGCCTCTTCTGGGTATACTGAGAATCGTAGTGTATTTGGTGTGATGTCAAGATGGAAGTATCACTTCAGTCATATGGAGATGATGATCACGCATGGATACAGAACTTGTACTCTATAGTGCTATAGCCATCGGGAAAGTATGACTAGGTCATGACTTTCCGATCATAAATAGACTAGTTGCTGGTGATCCGATATATGCTTCGTACGGGGCAGACACAACTCCAGCTCCAGGCCAAGCATGTGACATCCAATACTGGATCGTAATACGCAATACTATGTATACTACGCCTGATATAGATTATATATATTCCTTAAAAGAATATTTCTGGAGAATTGGGTAGGCACGGTGCTTTGCTAGAAGCCAACTATGTCTTGTAAATCGGTAAGAATGTGGTACGAGGTACGCACATGTTCAGATAGTCCGATGACCGTATTCACTGCCAACATATCCAGGGATCTCTTGGGTTGCCTCCCAAAGATTCACCGATGACATTTGACTCGAACAGAATTAATCTGAGATTAATTATGAGAGAGGGAAAATTAATCTAGGATTAATTACGGTAAGAATTAATCTGGGATTAATTCGACTAGAAGAGAGAGAACGCGATTAATTTGGTATTAATCGGTAAAAATAAATTTAATAGTTAAATTGGATATTTCTATTTAATTTATTTAATTGGGCTAAAATAATATATTGGGTATATTAAATGAAATTAGATTTCAGTTGCCTCAGATTAGTTCGGGTCCAATCATCCACACATGTTGTTGCTTCCAAAGTGTTTGGATGTAATGAAGACTGTCTCGATTCCAAAATATTGTATCCTAAGCTGAAGGCTTGTTCAACCACTATGGTAGAAACAGGTGATGCCAGCACCTCTTTAGCAATAATTGATAAAACATGATAGACATTTTGATATATGTTTCACTAGTCAAGTATTTGAAAATTCTTACTTACTAAACTTTCATGAGGGAAATCGAAATTGGTTGATAAATAATTATCTAATTCTGAGTTGTTAGTCGTGTTATCCCTCTATTTTTATTTCGTTGGAGTAACCAACGATCACATATGCTAAGTCTTGAATGTATTACGAGTTCGTTACTAGATTGTCCTGATGATTGCAAATTATATCTACTAACATAATAATTAAATTAATCTATTAAATTAATTTTTATTCCATCTATTACTTTTCTAATATTAACTTCATCATCTATTCCTAAAAATGCATAGTAAGTTCGTAAGTCACTATTCAAACCTTCTAATTTAAATTTAGAATAAAAAAAACTGTGGTAATAAGATAAAACAATTGAATGTCTTTAAAATAAATCAATCATTTTCTCTTCATAACAACAATAGCTTCAATTAAAACAATATCATTAACATTAGAACTTTCGGCATGCTCATATAGAGTACCAACAATACTCAAACATTGAACAAGAAATAAATTTGTTGTAAGATAATAAACTACACTAAAAATATTTGTAGCATCATTAAAAACTTTTAAAAGTTCTAATTTTTTCACAAATATCCCATTAACTAAGCGAAAGTGTTATATGTTGAACATGTTGGGGAAAAAAACTACATAATACATCTTTGTATTGAAAAACTTGAGTTAAAAGAAAATAAGTTGAATACCAACGAGTTGGAACATCTCTTGAAAATTTTACCGATCTAACATCATTTAATTTACAGAACTTGGCTCATTCTCTATTGACTTGAGAATATGACCAAATACAATTAAGTGCAATCTTAATAGGATTAATGTGATGTTCTAAAAAAATCAGACAAGCTTGAACACATAAATTAAGGACATAGCATGTGCAACGAACATGAAAAAATGGACCCCCCAAATTTGGTTGACATATTTCTTTTAAATCTCTAATTGATGCAGTATTTGCAGATGCATTGTCAAAACCAATTGTTAAAATTTTACCTAATAAACCATATTCATCAAAAATTACTTTAATCATTCTATAAATATTTTGTGCAGTATAAAACCTCTAAATGCAATAAGTCGTTTTTGCATGTTCCATGATGCATCAATCCAATGACAAGTCACACCAATGTATGAGTGTGTTTGCTAATGGTTACTCCAAATATCAGAACAAATAGAAAGATGACCTTTAATATCTTTAAATATTTCATTTAAAATAATTTACCATCTTTGTATAATTTAAAAATTTATCGTTTTGTTGTATTTCTAGGCATTTTACAAGCAGCTGAATTTAAAACATTTCGAACGTAATTAGTAAAAGTAATTTTTTCATCAAAATTTTAAGAAAGATATATCATACAAGTCAATTTAGCAAATTCTTCTCTATAACATTAGAATATTTAAATAAATCTAAAGAACTCGTATCTCTACTAGATGAAGCGTACCTGCCCATTTGAGTTTATATTGTATCAAGTCCAATTTCAGCGGCATGATGTCTATCCAAGTGCTTGTTCATATTGTCATAGCAGCCAGTAAATTTGTAAGATACACCACAATAGTTGCATGTTACTATTGGGCATTCATTTTCAGTCTCGACTAAATGAAAATGAATTTTGAAGATATCGAAAAATCGAGACTTAACTTCTCTTTTCCTTGTACCGATATTTTGGTCGCTCTCTTGGGTTGACACATTAGACATGATGTTTTTAGATGGGCTTGTATTGTTAATATTAAATATTACAAATTTAACTCAATATGAAAAATTGAAGATGAGAGAATTGAGAAATAGAGAATTAAAGAAATTGAGAGAATTGAGAATTGGTGTGTTGAAAAAATAAAAAATGACCAACATTTATAAATTTTTGGATTATTTTTGTGATACCTAAATTGCTCCTAAAACTAGTCGTTTTATTAATGTTATTAAGGGTAATTTAGTAATTAGATTTAAAAAAATAATATTTTTTTAAATTTTTAGGGCAGGGAGCCGTTGGCTTCCTGTATAGTCCAATTGTTTCGGTTCGAACCGTTAGAACCGTCTGGTTCAATTTGGTTCGGTGATAAGTGTGGTTTATACCCACTTATTCCAATATCTTTAGCTTATTATTTTGTTATAATTCGAGATATTTAATATCATTTATAATTTATTTTATGTTTATTTGTAGGAGCATTAATATATGGATCTGGGAATAATTGCACGTGTTTTGGGAACTTCAGGGAACACAGGACATCACCGGGAGCATTGGCACCATGGCACATATAATTAGGCGCCACAGCGCCTAACATTTGTATTTGAAGGCGCCATGGCGCCCACTTTCATGATACACATTGGTGCCATGGCGCCAAAGAAAGGAAAGGACAATAGCGCCAAGGCGCCAATGAAAAATCCTGGCGCCGCGGCGCCTCCTCAATCACAATTTCCATACAATTTCCAGGGAAATTGGAGCCACGACGCCAATTTGACAAGAGCTGCACGCACGTCCAGGATTAAATTTTTAGGGTTTTCAATAATCCTAATGCTACCCAAAGACTCCCAGCCCCCAATATAAATATAACATTACATCCAACACTCAGGAGGAGGCTAATACAGAGCACAAAACACAGAACACATATTTTTAGAGATCCAATGAGAGGATTGAAGAGCGACAAGAAGAGACAAAGGCTGTAATATCCGGAGAGGAAGAGATTTAATTCGGGTTTTATCTTCTTATTTCTTTCTTAAAACTCTAATGATTTCCATTAGATTCGTGGCTTGATTATTCAATGTTTTATCTTTTGTCATGAATTTACTCCTTAATTCTGGAGAATGGTGTAATTGATGCTTGAACCTTGTATTTTGTTTATCAATTTTGTTATGAAGTTTTTATAATTTATTTATATTCTTTTGAGTTTAATGCTTCTTGATTGCTGGCCACAATTTGAGATGATGAATGTTTAGAATCTATCACTCGAGAGAGGGGATTTTGAATAGATCTAGAGAATATAACCTAGGATTTTATAGAGTTCGAGAGAATCTGTAGTCCTTTGAAGTCGTTAAAATAGAATCACAAATCGTAATGAGTTATTAACTATTGGATTTTTATAGAGATATTGAAGTCTATAGTTGATAATATTTTCACTCGGCACTCGAGAGAGGGAGTGAATATTTTAGGATCTTGACTTATAAATAATATAACTAAACAAAGATTAATTGGCATGACAAATACATAGGAGACAGCTAGGTGAAATCAGGATCCAGAATCTCTATCGTATTAGTTCCTCCTATCTAAATATTTGTATATTTTATTTAATTATTAAAATCTTTATCATTTATTTTCTAAATAAAGTTAGGATTATCAATTGTAGTACTTAGTGCGAGTTAACGCAATCACTGTGGGTTCGACACTCTTAACTCATATTTATACTAAAACTTGACACCGTACACTTGCGGTACGATATAAAAATATCACAACAAGTTTTTTGCGCCGTTGCCGGGGATTGTTTGTTAATTCACATTAATACTACTACCAAGTAATTTTAGCTTTAATTTAGATTTTTATTTTTATTTTTAGTTTATTTTTGTTTTGCATTTAATTTTTATTTTTATTTTGTTTATTGATTTTTATTTTTCTTTTGGTGCTTCATTGAATGCGAAAAGCCACAAGTCTCAATTTGCTCCTGTTTGATCCTGAAATGGAAAGAACTGCGAGGAGACTAAGAAAAGAAAGGAAAATCGAAAAAGAAGCAATGGCAGCTGAAAACATAGAGAACAACCCACGCCATGTGGCAATCAGAGATCACTTCAAACCAGTCCTTGATAATATATGCTCTGGGATTGCCCATCAACCAATCAACGCCAACAGTTTTGAGTTAAAACCTGCATTGATCAACATGGTACAAAGGAATCAGTTTGGGGGTTCAGCTGTAGAGGATCCCAACTTGCACTTAAGGATGTTCCTGGAGATCGCAGATACCATAAAAGTAAATGGCGTGAGTAAAGAGGCTATCAGGCTATGCTTATTTTCATTCTCTTTACGGGATAAAGCGTGGGATTGGCTGCAATCAATACAGACAGGGAGTATCATGACATGGCAGGATATGGCCACAAAATTTCTTGAGAGATTCTTTCCACCAACTAAATCAGCTCAACTGAGGGCAGAAATCAGTGTATTTAAGCAGCTGGAAACTGAGACTTTGTATGAAGCATGGGAGCGCTTTAAGGATTTACTACGAAGATGCCCACATCATGATTATGCAGATTGGGTCCAGATTCAGTTGTTCTATAATGGGTTGAATGGTCCGAATAGGACTGTGGTTGATGCAGCAGCTGGGGGAGCTCTATTCAGGAAATCAGCTGAGGAAGCGCACAATTTATTGGAAGAAATGGCCATTAACCATTATCAATGGCCAAGTGAACGCGCTACTGTAACCAAAGTGGCTGGGATTTTGAAGTAGACCCTCTTGTGGCACTTACAGCTCAGATTTCCACCTTGGCCACTTAAGTAGCAGCCCTGACAAAACCACGAGTATCATCTATTGAATCAGCGGCAGCTACAAATATGCAGTTAGTGGAAGGAAACCCGAACATTGAACAAGTCCAATATGTGAACAATCGGAACTTCAACAGCTATAGAGGAAATCTTATGCCTAACCGTTATCATCCAAACCTGTCATATGCTAATACAGAGAATACCTTGCAACCTTCTTCTGGTTTTGACTATAAAAAGGATGAGCAGAAATCTTCCTTAGAAGATTTCGTGAGCACGTTTGCTGCTAGTACTTCAGCGAGATTTGAGAAGACTGAGTCAAGGCTAAACAATATTGAGATACACATGGAAAATATGGAGGCTACAATGAAGTCTTTAGAAACACAAATTGGGCAGATTTATCCTCCATAACCAAGCAAGCAGTAGGGGGATTTGAATAAACTGTCACAGCCGCCAAGCTATCTTTTTCATGTCAAAGCAGTCAGTGGATACAAAAGAAGAAGCTACCATGACCACCATTTGGGTGGTTGCGTCTGGCTGAAGACGTTAAACTTAGCGCTAGCGGGGAGGCAACCCTTGCATTTCTTTTATTATTATTTTCTTTACTTTTTATTTTATTTTATTTTATTTTTTGTGTGCTATTTATTTATTTGCATGTTATTTATGCAGGTAGCACGAGACACACAACGCCCGCGCAACCAAATTCCAACCAGCAAGAGTCTGATCAACTCCATGCACGGTAGTGTTGTTCCTCACTCTTGCTCTTGATATTTATCTTACATTGAGGACAATGTAAATTTTAAGTTTGGGGGTGTGTGCATGTTGTTTACTTGCTATTTAGTTGTTTAAATTTATTGAAAAAAAAAATTGTTTTAGTCTTTGATAGTAAAGCATAAATCTTGTGATAATATTGTTTGTTTATGGGTGAAATTTTAGAAACGATAAGTGCCTAATTTACTTTTATCTGATGCCTTGAATAATTGATCTATGTTAGACTCGTAAGCACTTAAAAATAGGTTTTTAGCAGTAAAACTTAAGTAGTTGACAAGGTGGTCAGTTGAAGAAATTGCATGTCGATGAATGACCGTTTGCTTAGATATCTATCTTGATTTGCTAGTGTTATGAAGTATGGTATAAGCTAAAAAGAAAAATGTCTCTAAAGAAAGAAAATAAACCACCTATAACCGATAAGCGTGAAGCTACCCATGGGCGAGTATTAGGACCACCATGAGGAGAAATGCTACCTTAAAGGGTAGGTGAGTTGAAAAAAAAAAGTGCAAAAATGAGAAAAGAAAAAAAAAAGACAAGAAAATAAAGAAAGACCATACCATACCGAACACAAAATAAGGCAATTACAGAGCATAATTGAGATATCTAGGTTGGTTTGACCCATCGATTCTAATTTTTAAACGAAATCATTGAGTTAGCTTACTTAAGATCAAAGCTGTGAATGAACCTTTACACACACACACCGTGAGTCTAGCTTAGATAATTATTCGAGAATTTGGATTCGAGTTGCAATTGCGTACTTTGAAGATTCTTTGATTTCATTTATAAGCTTTCTTTGAGGATATATTTATGCGTAACTATCGAGACTATGTTTTGTTATTTTTTATTTTTGCATGATTGTGTGTGAATGACGTTTGTGGGTGTCGTCGCTGTAAGCCCTCACGAGACTATAACTCGTCCACTAGGGCCGCCTAGGGGTTTAAAGGCTTGTTGCATATGCTAAATGCAATCGTGATCCCTACGAAAGTGGCTTAGTTAATTTAGTAATTGTATTTGTTAATTTGAATTTAGTTTTTATTTTTATCTTTTGCTCGGGACTAGCAAAACCTTAAGTTTGGGGGTGTTTGATAAGTGTGGTTTATACCCACTTATTCCAATATCTTTAGCTTATTATTTTGTTATAATTCGAGATATTTAATATCATTTATAATTTATTTTATGTTTATTTGTAGGAGCATTAATATATGGATCTGGGAATAATTGCACGTGTTTTGGGAATTTCAGGGACACAGGACATCACCGGGAGCATTGGCACCATGGCACATATAATTAGGCGCCACAGCGCCTAACATTGTAATTGAAGGCGCCATGGCGCCCACTTTCATGATACACATTGGCACCATGGCGCCAAAGAAGGAAAGGACAATGGCGCCAAGGCGCCAATGAAAAATCCTGGCGCCGCGGCGCCTCCTCAATCAATTTCCATACAATTTCCAGGGAAATTGGAGCCACGGCGCCAATTTGACAAGAGCTGCACGCACGTCCAGGATTAAATTTTTAGGGTTTTCAATAATCCTAATGCTACCCAAAGACTCCCAGCCCCAACCCAATATAAATATAACATTACATCCAACACTCAGGAGGAGGCTAATACAGAGCACAAAACACAGAACACATATTTTTAGAGATCCAATGAGAGGATTGAAGAGCGACAAGAAGAGACAAAGGCTGTAATATCCGGAGAGGAAGAGATTAATTCGGGTTTTATCTTCTTATTCTTTCTTAAAACTCTAATGATTTCCATTAGATTCGTGGCTTGATTATTCAATGTTTTATCTTTTGTCATGAATTTACTCCTTAATTCTGGAGAATGGTGTAATTGATGCTTGAACCTTGTATTTTGTTTATCAATTTTGTTATGAAGTTTTATTAATTTATTTATATTCTTTTGAGTTTAATGTTTCTTGATTGCTGGCCACAATTTGAGATGATGAATGTTTAGAATCTATCACTCGAGAGATGGGATTTTGAATAGATCTAGAGAATATAACCTAGGATTTTATAGAGTTCGAGAGAATCTGTAGTCCTTTGAAGTCGTTAAAATAGAATCACAAATCGTAATGAGTTATTAACTATTGGATTTTTATAGAGATATTGAAGTCTATAGTTGATAATATTTTCACTCGGCACTCGAGAGAGAGAGTGAATATTTTAGGATCTTGACTTATAAATAATATAACTAAACAAGATTAATTGGCATGACAAATACATAGGAGACAGCTAGGTGAAATCAGGATCCAGAATCTCTATCGTATTAGTTCCTCTATCTAAATATTGTATATTTATTTAATTATTAAAATCTTTTCATTTATTTTCTAAATAAAGTTAGGATTATCAATTGTAATACTTAGTGCGAGTTAACGCAATCCCTGTGGGTTCGACACTCTTAACTCATATTTATACTAAAACTTGACACCGTACACTTGCGGTACGATATAAAAATATCACAACATTCGGCCATGGTCGAATCATAACCATACCGAACAAAATCGATTCTGATTTCGAAATTGACCGGTTCTAACTAGTTCGGTTTCGATTTCGAACCGGAATCGTGGCCGGGTCTACTTCAATTTATTGAAATTCTATATGAAAAATAAAGTATCTAATTGAAAGTTTACCTATTCTATATAAAATTTATGTTCAGACCTCTCATTTTTATGTAATTTTGTTGCACCCTACGTAAGTTTATAGTTCTTCATTATAGTCTCTATCGTTTGGCTTGGTTTTTAATTTACTGATTTTATTTTGTACTCCCCTATTTCTCATAATTTTCCCGCTAATTTTTCCCGCAGATTTTCTCCCATTTGTCTTTTGGCGGCATCGAAACTCCATGAATTCCCGGGAACTGACTCTGGTTTCAACAGCCACCGTCTTTGGTGCTTTAGCTTCTGCAATTGCTTTCCGTTTCTTCTCTAACCCTAAAAAGCTCATCTCTCGAACTGATTCATCCAAATCACAAAACGGCGCCGTCGCTTCCGAAGCTTTTTCTTCTAGGAGCCCTTTCGATCCCTCAAAACGCAAAGGGTTAGTAAAATTTTCCTCTTTAAATTAGAATTTAGAAACCTCCTATTGGTTTAAGAATTTTGTTTTGTTTTTAGAAGATTTAGGTTTAATTTTACTAATTTTCTGGCAGATATTTGTTATGGGATGATTATTTTATGGCAATTGCATTTTTATCAGCTGAAAGGTCCAAAGACCCAAACAGGCAGGTCATATTTTCACTACTTTTACTGTTTATGTGCATAATTGCTGTTACAAATTAATAATTCTATATTGGGAATTCGTAATTTTAATTTTTGAAGTATTGATTTTGGAACTGATTTGTGTTTTGGATTGTGTTGTAGGTTGGGGCATGCTTGGTGAGTCAAGAAGGTATAATTCTTGGTAAGTCATTTTGCCTGTAAACTTGCATTTTGATTCATGGCATCGTTAGTAAATAATCTATATCTCATTGCATTGTATGTAAACATTTTATATAAAGTTAAAGGGTGTATAGAGCCATGAATAATGCATGTATACGTACCCTATGGCGTCATATTATCTTGCGAGTTCTTGTGCTTGGGGCTAAGCATTATTTGAGGGGTTTGGTAATGCCGACATTAAACACTGTTAGCAAAATTAAGTAGCAATCATCAATACCCTTGTTTGTGAAGCTGCTTTTTTCTATCCATGATATATCTTGAAAGGATTTTGTGACAACTCTTGCATGGAACATGTATGGGTTTGCTGAGTTTAATTAATCTTTTTCTGATTAATCATAGAAGTTTGTACTTTGTATGCGCAATTGCTAGACCTACTCCTTTTCCTTATTCAATCTAATGTCCCCGTAAAGCCAGTCATAAACCTTCAAATAAGACTAATCAATATGTTGATTGCATTTGACTCTGGAGCCAGTACCTTAGCAATACTATGGGTTCTAATGGTTTTTGAATGGTAGTCTCATTTGTTACCCTTTTTGTTTCCGTTTATTTTGTTTTGGCTAGGCATTGGCTATAATGGATTTCCAAGGGGTTGTTCTGATGACAAGCTTCCTTGGGCAAAGGTTGGCGTTATAAGTTTTAAGTATAATTAAGGAATTAAAAAACTTTAATTCAGTTTGAAATTACTAAATTCAAAACCTGTTCGTTCTGTTTCAGAAATCCAAAACTGGGGATCCTTTGGAGACAAAATATCCGTACGTATTCTGCTTTCAAATTTCCACTTCTGATTTGCAATCTTCTGCTGCTAATTGTACTGATACAATGGTCTCTCTTTAGTTCATCGATAAAATCCTCCTTTCTGCCCTTTCCAATCACCAAGGATTTGTGACCTCATCTATAACTTTAGCCAAGTTTTAGTCAAACAGTCAATACCTCTGTCTGGTTTCTTACATCTTGAATTGTCTGTTGTAGTTATGTTTGTCATGCAGAAGTTAATGCCATACTAAACACGAATCATGCATCAGCTTTTGGACAGGTTAGTTGTAGACATTCCTTGTCATTTCTCCCTCTCACGCTTGCATAATGAGCAATTATTTTGAATTTACTTTGTAAGAATGCAACTATTTCAGTTGGTTGATCTCTTTTTTTTTTTTTGAAAAAAAAATGGTCCTATTACTTTAACTAATGTTACATCTTTGCAGAGGCTTTATGTAACCATGTTCCCCTGCAATGAGTGTGCCAAGATAATTATTCAGGTTTGTTGTCCATTTTCCTCTTTGTCAAGGGTTAGCAATCTTCAGTTCTTTGAAGCAAAATTATTATTCCTTGTTGTGCACCCTTTCTCGCTGAATGGATTTAGTTTTTCTTCTGTCTTGCAGTCAGGAGTCTCTGAGGTTATATATTTTGTGGAGAAGAGGCTAAATAATTCAGACACTGCATACATTGCTTCACACAAACTACTATCAATGGCAGGCGTCAAAGTAAGGCTTGCTTATTTTGCTGAATCGATGTTTTGAAGTTTTGATATTGGCTTTTTTTTGGCAAACTTATCTTCTAGCTTCGTGACACTGAGTATAATCGGCTTGGTATGCGTTTAACAAAGGGGCCATTTAGTTCATAATCAGAGTTAATGATTCATTGGTCATCATCAATCCGAAGTAACAGGCTACATGTGGCGTTATATGGTGAAAGCTGGAATATCATGAATATATATGCTTGAATCTGTGCTAATTTCACTAACTTATCAAAACTCAGTCTGTTTCGGTGATGTTAATGTGATTTTACAACTTGGTTTTTACTGTGAATTTTTGCTTGTCGATGCAGGTCAGGAAGCATCAACCACAGATGAAACAAATTTTAATCAAGTTTGAGGAGCAATAGATTTTATTCTCATCCCTTATTAATGATCCTTGTAATAATAACTTGGCCTGTACTTCATGACCAGATTTAAGAAGCTTATTGTTCATTATAACCTACCATATGCTGTTATCTATTGAGCATGTACCCTAATGTCCGTTTACAATCTGAAAATTGTAAAACGCACAAAACCCTTCAATTTTGCACATTGTTTCCTTTGTGTCATTCTTTTTTAAGAGTGCTTGTAGAGAATTGTGATATACTTATATATAATGTTTTTATAATTAGACTGAACTGGCCGGTCGAATCGGAATCCGGTCCGGATAATAGTTAAAAATCACATGCGGCTAATATTATGAGAAAATTTTATATTAGCAGAAATTTGTTTTACTCTGAAATATTTTTATCTATTGTAATTATTCTAAAGTAAAATTTTAAAAACATTACAAATTATATGAAAAATGAGATTGTTCAGCCGTATATAGAGGCATTAAGTTTTCAATTTATCGAACTAATAATATAATTGATCTGATTGATTCCATTAATCTTTCTAGTTTCTAGCACTCTTCTTGATTCCAGTTAATTAAATAATTATTTTTTATAATTTTGAATTAATTAATATTATTTATAACGTCAACTGGTTCTGTCTGTTTTTTTCGAAACTGTTCAACTGGTCGAATCAATGTCCCATTAAAACTTTTCGATCACCGATCCAATTTTAAAAATATTGCATATAGAAATGATAATATCACAACTCAAAATCGGGATCAATGACAACTGAGTAAATAAACAAATAAAGTTGATTCAAAGACCAATCAAATAGTCAAAAAGTCATCTAAAAAGTGTCAAAAAGTCAAAACATGACTTGGACAAAAGGGACAAAAATGTAAAATTTTAAAACATGCCCCGGGGACTTTAAAACAAAAGAAAATATAAAATCATATAAAAAATATCCAAAATATTCCCACAATTTAAATGAGAATATCTGTCGTAATAAAATTAAAATTCAAATAATGGTCATACTACACAATGCATCACTTAAACAACTACACAATGTGATAATCTCAATACAAGTCAATTACCTCTAGGAATGCACTAGCACCGACGAAGTAAAGGAAACTACTCAACACGATCAGAACACTCTCGAGGAATCAAACCCGCTCCTCACTCTCCGAAGCTCCAAAATCTAGAACGCACCCTCAAGTTCCGAAGCTCCAAGGTCTAATCTGAAATGTTAAATTGAGAGGTGATCGAAACCACATGCTTAATAGGGATAAATGTACTCACCTTAATTGGTTTTACCAAAACATTCATAGTTAGTATAATATATAGATATATATGCCCAATAAAATAATATCGAGGATGCGAGTTAAGAAATAACTATAATTTATACATTTTATCAATATAAATAAAATATACATCATCGACGACATTAATTATTTAAATAAAAACGTGTGAGTGATATGTCATACAAGGCCGTGTAACCAGACTCCCAACACTGGAGCTGTAAACAAACAATGTGCCACATAAAGCCACAGAACCAGTCACCTCAAATAGAAGTCTTGAATAATCAATGTGTCACAACGGGGCCACATAACAAACATGGTCATATGCCACAAATGGCTCCTCATGATCAAGTGCCACAACGGGGCAATAATAAACAAACCATGTGCAAGTTTGAGACTCTCACATAGGGACGCGTCATCACTGTCCAAATAGCGCCACTCGGGGCCATGTAACAATTTCCGCAACGGGACAATCGAGGTCAATAAGGTGGGTCAAAATAGAGCTCCACACAAGAAAATACCGCAATGAGGCAATATAATAACCAAGATGTGCACCATAACGGTGTTGGGTTTCTACTATAGTCCCAAGATCAATTTAAGCATTTAAACATGTGAATACAACAAAGAAGTATGACAGAATCATACTTACATTGATCGGATTTGCGATGCGAGGAACAACAAAAATTTCTTCAAGCTTTGAAGCTCTCGGCCAAGCCCTTGTTTGTGTGCTCCATGATTTTCGGTCATCTCCATTTGTGTGCTCCAAGCTCCAAGCTTTGTAAATGGTGATTCCATGCTCATGGGTTTGTTTCCCTATCACCTTTGGATGACTCTTTATGTGCTAACATAAGAAAAATTTGCCACAAATATTCCTTTGGTCTTCTTCTTGCTCACGGCAATGAAGGAATTTTTAGAGAAAAATGGCCCAAGGCCGAATATGGGAGAGGAGGGAGAGAGAAGAAGTGAGTTGGTTTGTGTTTCTAAAACCAATACCAAAAAATTGATTTCCAAAATTTGGTATATGCCTTTCAAAAAGTCAAACAAATTTTGGAGCCAAAATGGCAATTAATGCCCTCAACAACTCACATCACTCAAAAGTGACTAGACATCACATCACTCAAAGTGACAAGACATCCATCACTTGAATGACTAATGATGTGACGCTTGATGTGACTTGTGGGCCGCACTTGAATTCGAAATGCGAGTGGGCCCGCAAACACTCCCGGGCTCGGGTTCGCTAATTCTGAATTAACGAATTTTCCGTTGCGACGTAATTAAATCAAATTTAATCAAATAATTATACCTAGCAAAATTACTATTCACGTCGCTAACGAATTAATTCTAAATTAACTCGTTCGCCCGAATTAAAATCTAATTTTAATTCCGAGTCGAAATCTAATTTCGTTTAATATATCGAATATATTAATTTATCGATTAATTCCAAATTAATCGTTCTCTCTCTTTAAATAATATTTTATCCCAGATAAAATATCTCCGTAATTAATCCCAGATTAATAATGTGCGAGTCATACGTCATCGGTGAATCTTCGGGAAGCGACCCATGAGATCCCTTGATATGTTGGCAGTAAATCCGGTCGTCGGACTATCCGAACACGTACATACCTAGTACTACGTTTTTACCGATTTACAAGACATGGTTGGCTTCTAGCAAAGCACCGTGCCTTCCCAATTCTCCAGAAATATTCTTAAAGGAATATGTAATATGTATCAGGCGTAGTATACATAGTATTGCGTATAGCGATCCAGTATCAGATGTCACGTGCTAGGCCTGGGGCTGGAATTGTGTCTGCCCCGTACGAAGCACATATCAGATCTCTAGTAACTAGTCTCTATAATCGGATAAACATGACCTAGTCATAATATCCCGATAGCTGCAGCATATAAGAGCAACAGTTTCGTATCCTACGTGATCATCATCTCCACTATGACTGGAGTGATACTTTCATCTTGACATCACACCCAATACACTACGATTCTAAATATACCCAGAAGAGGCGTACACATAACCGGTTAAAGCCATGGACGACCAAAACCAAAGTATATTGATTGTCGCAGTATTAGCGGTGCAAGTCTCAGGTTAAGACCAAATACACCAACCCTGATTCAGACTTCCATAGACACACAGTCATACTACCAATGGAATTCCGAGGGGTCTATCCAGAGCGAAGCTGTTTCCGTACCATCGGTAAACACAACCTCCTATTACACTTGCATGAGTATCCAATACCCAAATATATGAGAACTATGCCATTATGCTCCCATAACACGCACAAGTGCAATACTAGTCTATTCCGCATTATCGATGTCCATTCTCGATAATACTCCGACTAGGGATGTTTTAATGATTAAACCTTCATGAATTGATACTGTCTCATATCTTATCAATCCGGAACTAATCATATGGACTTTTATCATTTATATATCCCGGTAATCTAATTACAAATGATAAAAGAGCAATTTCATTTGTCACATAGTTAATTTGTACAACAACATAATAATCTGTACAAACGGGGCTCCACATATATCAATTTTACATATATATCCAATTTTAATTTATTACCAATCCAGGTCCGATCCAATTTAAATGTATACTACCATGCATATGTTTGTAAAACAAAATAAAAAAAAACATATTATGGTCGCATCGTGCCACCCAACCCACCATTTAACATTTTTATAAAACATGGCTAATGTTAAAACGTATTTATATCATTTTCAAAGGCATAATATAATGATATACATATATATATATTTTAAAACCACAATCAAGGTGAGTATTGAATCCCTACCGCAACCTCACGTTCGAAGCGTGAAAACGATCTCATAACGATGCTCAACGCGTTCAAACTATTCCGTCAGTCTAACAACTATAATACTCTCTTCGGGCTAACCCGGCATGCTCTACGAGGCATGCAGGTCTGCTGATCAGTGACCGCCAAAGATCACCCAAAAGCGACATCTCGAAACCTGAGATGTAAAACGCATCAAATAAAACTCCTGCACAAATCTAACGAAAAAATGACATGGTTTCGTTTAAAACACGGGCTTTCCATTTACAATTCAATACCACAAATACTCATTCGGAGCCTACAACAATCACCCAACCACACTTTACAATCAAGGCCACAATCCGAAAATAACAATTTAAAACTCAAAACTCAAATCTTAAAACAATTCAAATAATCCAAAATCGGTAATTAAATACGTAAAAACATGAAAAATACACAAAATTATAGTTCAAGTCTATTACCGCACGAAAGGCTCGAACCAACATGCCGACAACATCGAAGAGGAGATTCTGCCCAGACACTTTGGCGCGTGGCCTCCATGCGCCGCCACATGCGTCGGCGCGAAGAGCCAATGCCCCTACGATCTCCTCACCAATGCAACCAGTAGATGCGCACCGTCATCCTGAATCCAATGGTGGTGGTCATGTGAGCTCCAATTTACCGTGAATCGGTAAAAGTTTTCGGAATCTTCAAGCTCTCTATTCGTTTGAAAATGGTCATCTCCGGCGACACCACCACCACTAAAATGGTCCTCACAGCATGCTCTATCTTTTCCCCCAGCCCATTTGCCGAAAAACGATCACTCATGGCCGGATCAGAGCTCTCTTTCTTGCATGGAAGAATAAAAAAATGAGAAGAATTGGCGACACATTTTAGGAGAAAAAGAGGAAATGAGGTTTTTATAATAGGTTGGAAAATTTCAGTCAAATCCCCACAATTTGGGTTAAACAAAAATTGAAACAAACTAATAAAAATTTATCAATTGACCCCTAAAGTAAAAAATTCAAAATTTGACCAAAGACTTTTAGGTGAAAAGATAATAATACTCTTATTGTTGGGGCAGATGTGGAACCCCTAGGGTCGAATCAGTGTCCCGCATAGCAAAATTGGAGCTAACCCGTGGATATCCAACATTAGTGTATTTTGAAATATTTTTATATAAAACTACATTCTTTTTCGAGTCCGTAGGAAAACAAATGGACCCAAACGGAGTCTGGAAACTCCAGAACGGAGAAAATGAATTTTAAGTATTTATTAGCTTTGCGCGTCCCGACGCGAGAGCTTGGGCCGAGAACCGAATGTCTTGGCGTCGTGACGCAGAAGGGTAGGCTTCACGATGCTCACAGGTCTGATGCTCAGTGTCGCGACACTGAGGGGTCAGAGTTGCGACGCTTTCAAGGCAGTAAGTATTTTTCTACTTCAAACCAATACTAAACACTTCCAATTTTCTCATAATACTTCAAATACACCTAAAATCTAATTTTAGCGTCATAACCACCATCAACACATGTTATACAACTAGCATACATGTATTCTAAATACTTATATACATTTTTTTTGAATCAAAACACAAACCAATTTAGAATCCCACTATGAAATAGAAAAATGGTATCTGTTGGATGGCATCTAACAAAGAAATATTGACTTTTACCTGTTTGAATATTTCATATATCTATGGGGAATGATTCAATTTCTTTGTTTCTAATGCCTGTAGGAATAGAGGTGCATGAGAGAAATTTTTATCATCAACGACGGGTAATGGTTCATCAACCCATTCCTTACCCTCTGAATCTGATTTATTTTCAACTTCACGAGGTTCAAGAATAGGTCTGTGGATGACCTTATCACTGCGAAGAGTAATAACAGATTTGACTTGGTCTATGTGTTGACTACCAGAACTACCCTAGTGAGGGTTTTGATGACTCTTGAGGTTTGGTTGTGGTTGTGCAGGAAACCTTCATTTCTCATTAATAGTCAAAGCAGATGTGATTTTGGCAAAAGTTTCTCTCAAATCATTCATTGTTTGCACATTTTGGTCATTAATGGCTTCCTGTTTCTCAATGAATGCATGCAAGGCATCCTCAATGGTTTTCCTAGGTGGTGGGACATATGGTACGTAATTCTGGAAATTTAAGAAATTCTTTTGTACCTGGGGAGGTTGTTTCGATGGTTGTGCTTGGTTATCATTCCTCCAATTGAAGTTTGGATGATTTCTCCAATCAGAATTATAGGTTTGAGAGTATGGGTTTGGATTTGTTCTATTGAAAGTGTTTATGGAACTTACTTGGTCATGAAGACATTCTTGCAGGGCTGGAAAGGTTGGGCATGTTGGGTTTTGTAGGTCAAACCAATATCAAATTAAGCAAGAAATCATGTGAATACAACAAAGTAAGAATGCGGAAAATACTCACTTTGATCGATTATTGGATGCGTCAAATACGAAACTTTGCTCCTTGAAGTTTCGTCCAAGCTTCTCCTTTGGGGATGAAATCCAAGCTCCAAGCTTTGTTGTTGATTCCAAGCTCAAGGATTGGTTTCCCTATCACCTTATATGATTTTTTGAATGTGCTAGCAACTAGAAAATTTTGCAACAAAATTTTCTTCTTCTTCCTCATTTGTTTCGACCAAGCCAAAATTGAAGAGAAAATGGAGAGTGAAGCCGTGAGGGAGAGAGCGAGAAATGATGAAGATGTGTTTGACTTGTGTCTTTGATTTCAAAAATCAAAAACAAGATATACCAAACATTTGGTAAAAAACTTCCATCATTACCAACTTGGAGTGTAATACAAGTCACCATCATTCCTTCACCAAAACCCATCACCAAAAAGTAATTAAAGTGACAAGTGATGTGACATGTGGGTCCCACTAAATTCAAAATTCGAGTAGGCCCGCAAACACTCCCGGGCTCGGGTTCGTTAATTCCAAATTAACAATTTTTCCGTTGCGACATAATTAAATCAAATTTAATTAAATAATTATGCATAGCAAAATTACTATTCACGTCACTCGCGAATTAATTCTAAATCAATTAGTTAGCCCGAATTAAAATCAAATTTTAATTCCGCGTCGAAATCTAATTTCGTTTAATATATCGAATATATTATTTTATCGATTAGTTCCAAATTAATCGTTCTCTCTCTTCTAATATTATTTTATCCCAGATAAAATCTCTCCGTAATTAATCCCAGATTAATTATGTTCGAATCATACGTCATCAGTGAATCTTCGGGAAGCGACCCATGAGATCCCTGGATATATTGGCAGTAAATCCGGTCGTCGGACTATCCGAACACGTACGTACCTCGTACTACGTTTTTACTGATTTACGAGACATGGTTGGCTTCTAGCAAAGCACCGTGCCTACCCAATTCTCCAGAAATATTCTTATAAGGAATATGTAATCTGTGTCAGGCTTAGTATACGTAGTATTACGTAATGCGATCCAGTGTCAGATGTCACATGCTAGGCATGGGGCTGGAATTGTGTCTGCCCCGTACGAAACATATATCAGATCTCTGGTAACTAGTCTCTATAATCGGATAATCATGACCTAGTCATATTATCCCGATGACTGCAGTACATAAGAGTACTAGTTCCGTATCCTACGTGATCATCATCTTCATATGACTGAAGTGATACTTCCATTTTGACATCACACCCAATACACTACGATTCTCAATATACCCAGAAGAGGCGTACACGGAACCTGTTAAAGCCTCGGACAACCAAAACCAAAGTATATTGATTGTCGCAAGTATTAGCGATGCAAGTCTCAGGTTAAGACCAAATACACCAACCCTAATTTGGATTTCCATAGACACATAGTCATACTACCAATGGAATTCCGAGGGGTCTATCCAGAGCGAAGCTGTTTCCATACCATCGGCAAACACAACCTCATATTACACTTGCATAAGTATCAAATACTTAAATATATGAGAACTATGCCGTTATGCTCCCACAACGCGCACAAGTGCAATACTAGTCTATTCCGCATTATCGATGTCCAGTCTCGATAATACTACGACTAGGGATATTTAATGATTAAACCTTATTGGATTAATATTGTCTCATATCTTATTAATCTGGAACTAATCATATGGACTTTTATCATTTATGTATCTTGGTAATCCAATTACAAATGATAAAAGAGCAATTTCCTTTGTCACATAATTAATTTGTACAACAACACCATATTATGTACAAATAGTGATGCTATGGTCATAATTGTCTAACAGGGCAAACATGTGTGACATGTTCTTTTCAATTACAGATTTTACATGTGGCTTATTGAACTGACTTGACATGATCACTCTTCCTCATTTCTAATGCCTCATCTTTTTTTAGCTAGAGATGCGTACTTAGCAGAAAAGTCATGGTCTTCCCTAAGGTTAAACATACCTCTACCAGATGGCTGTGGTTTTACAGACGACTCATAAGTGCCAAATGTGTCCCATTGTTGTGCATTCTCTGCTATGTGTTCTAGGTAATCTAGTGCATCTTCGGGATTTTTATCTCTAAATTCACCATTACACATCATCTCCACTACTTGTCTACCTTGGGGTGTTAAACCCTCGTAGAAGTAGGCAACCAGCTTCCATGTTTCAAACCCGTGATGTGGACAAACATTCAACATCTCTTTGAACCTCTCCCAACATTGGTAAAGTGTTTCCCCCGACTCTTGTGTGAAAGTCGTGATTCTCCTCTTAAAGGAGTTTGTCCTGTGAGAGGGAAAGAATTTTTTTAGAAACTGTTCTTGTAAATCATCTCATGTTCTAATGGACCCTAACCTAGGGTTCTGCTGCCAAATTTTAGCTTTATCCTTTAAAGAAAAGGGAAAAAACTTTAATCGAATAATATTCATGTTGGAATTTTGGTTTGTGCAAGTGTTACATACCTCTTCAAAATCCCTTAGGTTCTGATAAGGATTTTCTTATTCTAGACCGTGGAATGTGGGTAAAAGTTGGATGACACCTGGCTTAAAATTGAAACGTGATGCATCTAAGGGAAAAACAATGCAAGATGGTGATCATGTCCTAGTGGGATTCATGAATTGTCTGAGTGTCATTGGTGTTGGACAATTATGACCCATAGCATGACTATTTGTACAGATCATGGTGTTGTTGTACAAATTAACTATGTGACAAAGGAAATTGCTATTTTATCATTTGTAATTAGATTACCAAGATGTATAAATGATAAAAGGTCCATATGATTAGTTCCGGATTGAGATGATATGAGACAATATCAATCCACGAAGGTTTAATCATTAAATATCCCAAGTTAGAGTATTATTGAGATTGGACATCGATAATGCGTAAAACTTGTGCGCGTTGTGGGAGCATAACGGCATAGTTCTCATATATTTGGGTATAAGATACTTATGCAAGTGTAATATGAGGTTGTGTTTACCGATGGTACGGAAACAGCTTCGCTCTGGATAGACCCCTCGGAATTCCATTGGTAGTATGACTATGTGTCTACCGAATCAGGGTAGGTGTATTTGGTCTTAACCTGAGACTTGCACCGCTAATACTTGCGACAATCAATATACTTTGGTTTTGGTCGTCCAGGGCTTTAACAGGTTCTGTGTACAACTCTTCTGGGTATATTGAGAATCGTAGTGTATTGGGTGTGATGTCAAAATGGAAGTATCACTCCAGTCATAGTGGAGATGATGATCACGTAGGATACGGAACTGGTGCTCTTATATACTGCAGCTATCGGGATATTATGACTAGGTCATGTTTATCCGATTATAGAGACTAGTTACCAGAGATCCGATATGTGCTTCGTACGGGGCAGACACGATTCCAGCCCCAAGCCTTGCACGTGACATCCTAGATCGTAATACACAATACTATGTATATTACGCCTGATATAGATCACATATTCCAGTAAGAATATTTCTGGAGAATTGGGTAGGCACAATGTTTTGCTAGAAGCCAACCATGTCTTGTAAATCGGTAAAAATGTAGTACTAGGTATGTACGTGTTCGGATAGTCTGACGACCAGATTTACTGCCAACATATTCGGGGATCTCATGGGTAGCTTCCCGAAGATTCACCGATGACGTATGACTCGCACTTAATTAATCTGGGATTAACTATAAGAGAGAGAAAATTAATATGGGATTAATTACGGAGATATTTTATCTGGGATAAAATATTATTTAAAGAAAGAGAATGATTAATTTGCAATTAATTGATAAAATAATATATTCGATATATTATACGAAATTGGATTTCGACGCGGAATTAAAATTATATTTTAATTCGGGCGAACGAGTTAATTTAGAATTAATTCGCTAGCGACGTGAATAGTAATTTTGCTTGGCATAATTATTTAATTGAATTTGATTTAATTACGTCGCAACGAAAAATTCGTTAATTCGGAATTAGCGAACCCGAGCCCGGGAGTGTTTGCGGGCCCACTCGCATTTGGAATCGAGTGGGGCCCACATGTCACATCAAGCGTCAAATCACTAGTCAACTTTAGTCACTTTGATTGATGGAAGTTGATGGGATTTGATGGTTGAGTACAAAATACTCTAGTGTGACTTGAAAGACATATACCATTATTTTATTATTTGGTATTTGACTTTCAATTTTGGTATTAGATATCATTACACATAAAACACACATTCTCTCATTCTTCTTTTCTCCTCTCACGGTCTTGGACCACATTTCCTTCTCTAAATTTTGGCAATTGCCGAGAACAATAATAAGGGAAATAGGAAATTTTGTGGCAAAATTTCAAGAGTGCTAGCACACATCCGGAGTCTTGCGAAGGTGATAGGGAAACCAACTTGTGAGCATGGAATCACCATTCGAAAGCTTGGAGCTTGGACCACCATGGCCGAATCACAAGGAGAACACTAAAGAGCAAAGCCGAGAGCTTCATTGAGCAAAGGCTTGTGTTCGTCGTGTCGCAAAATCCGATCAATGTAAGTATGATTCCGCCATATTTCATTGTTGTATTCGCAAATGTTTCTTGCTTGAAATTGATCTTGGGACTAACTAGAAACCCAACAATGGTATCTTGAGCCATTTTGAGCATGGAATTGAATTTAGGGTAAAATTGGGTAAATTGAATTTGAGCATGTTTGAGTGAAATTACTTGTTTGAGTATGCTTAAAATATGATAACATGGTGTTATGCATGATCAATTTTGTGAAAAATGGATTGGATCAATTTTTCCCCAATTGGTTGGCTTGGCCGAATCATGATGCCCTATAATGTCATGGTGATTTTTGTGCTTTTGATCATTGGATGAGTTGGAAAACATTGGGTAATGTTGATTGTGGATTTAATTAGATTGAAACCGAATCGGACATGAAAAACCCCAAATTGCCGTGACTATAAGCTTGTAAAATGATTGATTTTTTGATTCAAATGTGTTGGACATGTGTTGATGATAATGAGCATAATTAATTGTGTAAATTGATTTTTTGGAAATATTAATTTAAGTAATTAATTATGACATACACTTTGGTTAATTTAATTATGAAATTTGGAATTTTGAAATTAAATTAATTGGGCTCAAATTTGGAATTGGGCTTGTAAAGTTGTAATTGGGCTTAATGGGCTTGGTTGTGCCAAGTTTGGTTTAGGCTAAATTGGTTGGATCCAATTGGGCCCAAAACCATCTCCAAAAAGTCCAATTATGACTTAATGGACCTTTAATATTAATTGGGCCTAATGGGCGTAAATTGGTTTCTTGGAAAATAAGGGTGATTCCTTAAATGGGCTTTGGTATTTGGGTTTGACCCATATTGACCAAAAGTTCATGCCTTAAGAAATTAATTAAAAGCCCATTGGACTTTAATTAAATTGACATTGGATGTTAATCGGGCTTTGAGACCCATAACGATTAGATTTGGAATCTAAGTCGTAAAGGCACATTAATAAAGTGTAATATTTAATTTGGAATTAAATATATAATTAGTATTAAATGCAAATTAAATTAGATTTAATGTTGTAGTTTAATATAATTTGTGAATTCGTACTTTGAGTACTTATTCGTAAAACGAGTCGGACTCGCGCAAAATCAAATCGTTGTTTGAACATTGGATGGTCATTAATTATCAGATTAATTAATTGGATTAGATTGATTGATAACATGCTTGTGTGAATACATGGATGCGATGTATGAATAATGTATATCGGATGGATATTAGATAGGTGAGGGCAATTTTGGAAATTGTTGTAATAAATTTAGAATTTATTAAATTGGACCTGCGTGTCCAGCCTATTACCTCTTGACTCTGTGTATTTCTCTTCTTACCTATTCCCCTCAATGTAAATGAGGTTTCTTTAGAAGTGTTATGTAATCGGGTAGAAGTAATACTTGTGCTAGCGGGAGAGAGGAAATGGAGAGATTTGTTCTAGGAACAATGTGTTTAAATATCCATCCGCATATCATTATTATATTTATTTATATGCGCCTTATTATGTGTTTAGAATGCATGTTTAAGGGTGTATGATGATGAGACCTTAACAAAGATAATTAATTGGTTGCCAATTTACGCGAAAAACTCTCACAACATATTAAGCGTTTTTCTTTCCATTGAGTGATTTTACTCAAGATCCAAGACTGGCACTGGTTTGTTGGCCAAAGTCAAGACCTTTGTCCGTCGCGGATGTGGTTGAATCATGAAGGCTTTGTTCCATATCGGTGTCTTGTCCAAGTTGTGATTTGTGGCCAAAGTCAAGATCACTTCTTGTCCATCGACATCGATTACGAAGCTTTCCATGGTCAATGGGTTTCGCTTAACTGAGATCACTAAGTTTGTTGTGCCAAAGCCAAGGCTTAGTTGATTCAGAGGGAAAATGTTAGGGAATATATTGGATATATTGGCATATATGAGATATATGTTTCAGACTTGGATGTCCACCTACTGGATCTAGGAATTGGATGAGATCCAATTGATCTTAGAGATCTACCTAATTAATTATCATACAATTTGTTGGCCAAAGTCAAGATTGTGTGTTATTTAACGGGATCCTAGCCTACTAGGAAACAAGGTTTCTCGAGTACTCCACAGAGGGTTAGAGGCTCACCGAAAAATAGTGGAGGCAAATATTAAATTTGCAATATTCGTTTAGTTAATTGCCATACGCGCTCATTTCAAATTTTTCGTCAAATAATTAATATATTAGTTGGACTAATATTTAATCGTTGTTTTAATTAAACAGTTGGACTGTATTCAAACTATTTCATTTATAGTTGATTATATAATTGGATTATAGTAATCAATATATTTGAATTAACTAATTTCAATTAATAGTTGATTTTATAATTGGATTATAGTAATCAATATAATTAAATTTAACTAATTTAAATTATAGTTGATTATATAGTTGGACTATAGTAATCATTATATTAATTAGTACCTAAAATCGTTGATTAATAGTTGGACTATTAGAATCAAGATAATTGAAAGATTAGTGTTTAAAACATAATCCTGGGTGAAAATGTTTTTAAACGACTTTAATTTTCAAATTGGAATAAAACTTCAGGATAGTCCTGGAAACTAAGAAGTTACTTTATTGGATAAAATAACATCTTAGGCCTAAGCCTGGAGTTAAGCAATAGTAGAACATGATTTTGGAATATTTATGTGATGATAACTTTAGTGCTTAATCCATTAAGCTTGTCAAATAGACTCCTTAATTTCTTAGTCAGAACTAAGGATTAGATCATTATAGTATGATATTGAAATTGAAGGATCTTCATAGATCTATTCTTAGATCTTGGAAGTACTAAATTGCAATAGTAAACTCTTGGAGAGTTAATAGCTATTCTCAAGGAGACAAAGCCAAAGTTTGCAATAAGGCAAGAAGCGCAAGACGCATCTTATTTCGACATTCTAGAAGGCCAAGGCTTGGCCAAAGGCTTCTGGAATGTGAAACGGGGCAAAGGCAAAGTCATTATAATCTTCTGGGAAGACAAATGACATATCCCAAGATGTCTGCCTAAACTGTGGCAAACAGGGTCACTGAAGCGTGACTGTCGTATGGACAAGGCAGACATGAAGGAATTGAAGACGGGCAAGGCTCCGGCTTCAAATATATTTGTCATAAACAAGTTCGCTACTAGTATTAAAATTGGATTTTAGATACTGAGTGTGGTACATAAATATGTACTGATGTGCAGAATCTGCTGACAAGCAGGATACTGACTTCAGATGAGATTGATCTGCGAATCGGAAACGGGACGAGAGTCGCTGTTTTAACCGTAGAAACCTAAGTTTAGGAACTACCCTTCGGGTGTGTACTTAAATTAGGAAACTGTTACAGTGTAACTAGTTTGACTAGAAACATTATCTCTATATCAGAGTATAATCCGTTGCAGATATACCTTTATATTCTAGAACACTAAAGTGTTTTATTTTATAAAGATGATATTGAGATAACCACATTAGATGTGAATAACAACATTTATATTTTGAATATAAATAAATCTCGAACATATGACATGACAAACAAATAGCTCAAATTGATTTAATCAGTTGAGACTTATATGTGGCATTGTTGTCTGGGACACAATTAAGCAAGACTCGTATATCCTCACTTTTGAAGAGTGGATACTAGGACGGATTTGATTCTATTCAAATGATGTCTACGAATCTAGTTTATTAGGCAAAGTACCTAAAACACTTTTACTTGGTAAAAGTGCAAGTGCCACCGATCTGTTAGCCCTTGTTCATAGTGATGTAAGTGGGCCCATATCTAGCTAGGCTAGAAGTGGATATGAATATTTCGTGACCTTTACGGATGTGGCATCGCGTTATGGTTATGTGTTTCTATTGAAACACGGAATCGGAAACTTTGATGAAATCAAAGAGTTTCGACACGAAGTAGATAAACAGATCGGCTAAAGTATTAAACTGTCACGGTTAGACCATGATGGAAAATACTTAAGCAATAAGTTTCTCATATACTTGAAAGAGTATAGTATACTTTCAATGGGGACTCCTCTCGGAACACATCAATTTGACGTGTGTTCCGAACCGAGAAACCGAATTTTGTTGGACATGATAAGGTTAATCATGAGTCGCTCTGAGCTACCATTTCCTTCAAGGATAAGCTTTAACAGTGCAAAACTTATTTTGAATAAGGTTCCATAAAAATCTGTTTGACAGACTTCATATTAGATATGAAAGGAAAGAAACTGGTTTTCTTATTCCTGAAGATTTGGGTATGATGGGCATATGTTTGGATGATACCAAACTAGAACCCAAATCAGATAAGTGCCTAGTTGTGGGTTATCCTAGGGAAACCAAAGTATAGTACTTATACAACTCACAATAGAACAGTGTAATTGTTGCTCGCCATGCGGTTTCTAAGAGGAATACCTATATGCAGTGGTAAGTGGGAGGAAAGTAAAACTAGATGAAAATCGGAGTAATACTATTCCAGGCACCGATTCCTTAATGGAACACAAATAGTTCATCAAGGATGAAACTATACCAATAATCTTCGAATACACAAGAACCGCGATAGTCGGAGAGAGTCAGAAAACAACCTGGGAGGTATGGGTTTCTGATCTCACCTCGTTAAGATGTCAATCTTATTGAGGAATACGAACTGACTATGTATGAGGAAGTGATACAAGGTATCGACTCCCTATTATGGCAAAGTGCCATGATGTCCGAAATGGATTCCATGTATACCAACTAAGTTTGGATACTAGTTGTTGTACCGGAAGACATTGTGCCTATTGGTACTATATAATTCTTCAAGGAATACATACATGGAAGGTAACATACCAACGTACAAAGCTAGGCTTGTAGCGAAAAGGTATCGTTATCAACATTGTGTCGATTACGACGAAACCTTTTACTTGTTGCCATGGTTAAATCCATTTGGATAATGCTTGCTGATGCTGCACATTTCATTTATGAAATATGTCAGCTGAACGTCAAAATCACTTTCATTAAAAGTAAACCTTTTGGAGGGTGTTTACAACATCCTGACGGTTTTGTCGTACCAAAACGAGCAAACAAGGTTTGCAAGTTACTCGATCCATGGATGGATTGAAGCAAATATTGCGTTCTTGGAACGATATCGTTTTGATGTAATCATAATGGTGTATGAATAATTCAAAACGAATATGATTCTAGTGTATATAAGGAGGTTAGTGGGAGTGCACTGACAGTGAATGTCTTAAATAATGATGATATGTCATTTCTTGGAAATGATATTCCCATAATAAAATCGGTGAAAGCTTGGCTTTCATGAAAATTCTCCGTAGAATTCTTGGGAGAAACAACCTTTATTCTAGGAATAAATATATACTAGGATAGATTTAAAGTTGTTAATACTCTTCGAGAACTCGTACATTGAAATAAATGTACGCGACCCGGTGTCTCATACTCTTTGAGCATATGGAGTCACAATCAGGCCATCCATGTGATAGTCACTGGATTGATGTTAAGAACATCATTTAGTATCTTAGATGAACAAGGATGCTTTCTTATACTATGGAGATGAGAACTTGAAGGACTGGATTCACTACTGTGCAAGTTTCCAAACCATAAAGCGACTTAAGTCGTAACAACGGTACTATAAAGTTTGAATAACGGAACAGTGAGCTGGAAATCTTCCAAGCAAGCTATTGTTGCCGATAAACACACAAGCGGGTTATTGCTGCAGCTGAGGCAGCAATAGAAGCCATTTGGGTCGATACTAAATCTAATTAGATTATAATAGTTCTGTTAGCAGCTGAGCTAGGCTCCAGCACAGGCTAAAGAATTAATGGTCTCATCAACGATCCAGATAAATACTTCAATATTTCATCTGATTCGTTCGGATCATACATCGTGGCGATGTGTGATGATCGAATAAATCGCATCAGATAATAATCCTGCAAATCCGCTGACGAAAGCATTTTCTCAGCAGAAGTTTGAGCGAACCGTACATAGTTCGGGTGTAGGACACTTGAGTGATTGTCTATAGGCCAAGTGGGAGATTGTTGGACAGTTATGACCCATAACATCACTATTTGTACAGATCATGGTGTTGTTGTACAAATTAACTAGGTGACAAAGGAAATTGCTCTTTTATCATTTGTAATTAGATTACCAAGATGTATAAATGATAAAAGGTCCATATGATTAGTTCTGGATTGAGATGATATGAGACAATATCAATCCACAAAGGTTTAATCATTAAATATCCCTAGTCAGAGTATTATCGAGATTGGACATCGATAATGCGTAAAAGAATAGTATTACACTTGTGCGCGTTGTGGGAGCATAACAACATAGTTCTCATATATTTGGGTATAAGATACTCATGCAAGTGTAATAAGAGGTTGTGTTTACCGATGGTACGGAAACAGCTTCGCTCTGGATAGACCCCTCGGAATTCCATGGTAGTATGACTGTGTGTGTCTATGGAAGTCTGAATCAGGGTTGGTGTAGTGTATTTGGTCTTAACCTGAGACTTGCACCGCTAATACAGCGACAATCAATATACTTTGGTTTTGGTCGTCCATGGCTTTAACCAGTTATGCGTACGCCTCTTCTGGGTATATTGAGAATCGTAGTGTATTGGGTGTGTGATTCAAGATGGAAGTATCACTCCAGTCATAGTGGAGAATGATGATCACGTAGGATACGAAACTGTTGCTCTTATATGCTGCAGCTATCGGGATATTATGACTAGGTCATGTTTATCCGTATATAGAGACTAGTTACTAGAGATCCGATATGTGCTTCGTACGGGGCAGACACGATTCCAGCCCAAGCCTTGCACGTGACATCCGATACTAGATCGTAATACACAATACATGTATACTACGCCTGATATAGATCACATATGCCAGTAAGAATATTTTTGGAGAATTGGGTAGGCACGGTGCTTGCTAGAAGCCAATCATGTCTTGTAAATCGGTAAAAACGTAGTACTAGGTACGTACGTGTTCGGATAGTCCGATGACCGGATTTACTGCCAACATGTTCGGGGATCTCATGGATAGCTTCCCGAAGATTCAGCGATGACGTATGACTCGCACTTAATTAATCTGGGATTAATTATAAGAGAGAGAAAATTAATCTGGGATTAATTACGGAGATGATTATTTTATCTGGAATAAAATATTATTTAAAGAAAGAGAACGATAATTTGGAATTAATCGATAAAATAATATATTCGATATATTATACGACATTGGATTTCGACGCGAGAATTAAAATTAGATTTTTAATTCGGGCGAACGAATTAATTTAGAATTAATTCGCTAGCGACGGTAATAGTAATTTTGCTAGGCATAATTATTTAATTGAATTTGATTTAATTACGTCGCAACGGAAAATTCGTTATTTCGGAATTAGCGAACGAGCCCGGGAGTGTTTGCGGGCCCACTCGCATTTGGAATCGAGTGGGGCCCACATGTCACATCAAGCGTCAAATCACTAGTTCAACTTTAGTCACTTTGATTGATGGAAGTTGATGGGATTTCATGGTTTGAGTGCAAAACACTCTAGTGTGACTTGAAAGACATTTACCATTATTTTATTATTTGGTATTTGACTTTCAATTTTGGTATTAGATATCATTACACAGAAACACACACTCTCTCATTCTTCTCTTCTCCTCTCACGGTCTTGGACCACATTTCCTTCTCCAAATTTTGGCAATTACCGAGAACAACAAGAAGGGAAATAGGAAATTTTGTGGCAAAATTTCAAGAGTGCTAGCACACATTCGGAGTCTTACGAAGGTGATAGGGAAACCAACTTGTGAGCATGGAATCACCATTCGAAAGCTTGGAGCTTGGACCACCATGGCCGAATCACAAGGAGCACACCAAGGAGCAAAGCCGAGAGCTTCATGGAGCAAGGGCTTGTGTTCATCGCGTCGCAAAATCCGATCAATGTAAGTATGATTCCGCCATATTTCATTGTTGTATTGGCACATGTTTCTTGCTTGAAATTGATCTTGGGACTAACTAGAAACCCAACACTTGGATGATTAAGATTGCCATGCTGAGACTCGTTTTCTTCTTGATCAACTGGGTTTTCAACTTGGACTGGTGGATTTTCATTCTCGACCATTTTGACTGACGATGAAGGTGATAAAGACTCTCTATTTAATCTACCGCTAGATGATCGAGATCAGTGTTTCATGCAACTCAAATATAAACTATATGCTAAAATTTAAAAAAATACAAATACAATACTTACAAAAAGAGAAAAAAATAAAAAGTGAGAAAAAATAAAAAGAAATAAAATTTTAATTAAAATTAAAACTGATAAAAAGAAAAAAAAATGAGATGCATAAAATATAACCACAAAATAAAAATAAAAATAAAAAAAATGAAAGAAGAAAAAAATAATAATTATAATGATTATTCTATCTACTAAATTTATTCCCAGACGACGGTGCCAAAAACTTGACACGCTCAAAAAATTATTCTTTATTCCCAAGTATAAGAGTGTCGAAGTAATAAAATAACCTGGTAAGACCGAGGTCGATCCACAGGGAATAGATTTAATATGATAAAATAACAATTTAAGTGAAAAAAGAAAAGACTGGATTTTTTTGAAGTGATTGGAAATTTTAATTTTAATTATAATAATAAAATAAAATATTATGGGTTAGGGGTTAGGGGCTCCACTTTTAAAATTTCAAATTTAGAAATCTCACTTTTTATAATATTTAAATTTTAATTATTACCCAATTAATTTATTTCAGGAATTAATTATGCCAAAACAAATAAAACCAGCCACAAAGGCGGAGATAACCTTTGTCTATAACAAGTCCAGTTAGGTACTCAATTATGCCAAATAAATAAAACCAGCCATATAGGCGATAACAAAGTTTTTCAATAATTAATCCAGAATTAAATTAAATATTAATCATTAGATTATAATTTATAAATTATAATATAAGTGAAATTAATCTAAATTTTCTAATTAAAAGATTAACCATTTTCCCAGCAAAAAAAAAAAAAAAAAAATAGCTACTCATAATTTGAATAAAAAAACACGCATAATTTTATTACTAAGAAAAAAGAAATTACAAGAAAGTTTTTTTAAAAAATAAACCACACAAGAGCTGGATCTCTTCAGAAAATTTCAGAGAGAACGTTTGAAGAAAACTGAGGAAAATGAGGTGCAGAACACCTCTATTTATAAAAATTTTTCAAGCTTTCTCCATCATTTTCTCCACTATTTCCTCCACCAAACATGCATGTTTGGTGGAAGTTTGACAATTTTAAATTGTTATTTTCCATTTTTTTTATAGGACTTTAATAATTACACATAACACACTTTGTAATGCATGGCAACGGGCCGGGCTCGGGCCGGGCTTTGCTAAGCCCGGCCCGAGCCCGGCAAAAAAAAATTTGGCCCGGGCCCGAAAAAAGCCCGGCCCGGGCTGTCATCGGGCCGGGCCGGGCCGGTCCGGTCGGGCTCGGGCTCGGGCCAGGCTTGGCCCGGGCCCGATTTCTTTTATTAATAAAAAATGATAAAAATAAAAAATTTATTATATAAATATATATATTTTATAAATAAAAATATTATTTATTTCATTTAAGCCCGACCCCGATTTTTTTATTATAAAAAATTATAAAAATAAAAAATTTATTATATAATATATATAATTTTAAATAAAAATATTATTTATTTATTTAAGCCCGGACCCGATTTTTTTATTATAAAAAATATAAATATAAGAAATTTATTATATAAATATATATATTTTATAATTAAAAAGATTTTATTTACTTATTTTTGCCCGGGCCGGCCGGGCCCGGGCTTTTTGGGTTGAGCCCGGCCCGGGCTTTTTCACCTCGGGCCGGGCCAAAGCCCGCCGGCCGGGCCGGGCCTCGGGCTTTTTTGCCATGTATAACACTTTGGATTTGTCATCAATTTCGGCCTTGCAAACCTCAGAATTAGAAAAACTTGTAAACTTAAAAGTTGTAGATCTTTGAGTCTTCTTTCATCTGGAACTAAATTCACCTTATTCCTATATTAGAGTAAAAAGTAATGGCCAAAATATGAAAATTACGTAAAGTTAGAATTTCCGAAATTGTACACTATTAGAACGCCCTTTCAAGTTTCTGGTCTCCAAAATCCAAATGTTCAGTCCATTTTTTAGTTAAGCATCCAAAGTATTATTTCACCTACATAAGAAATAAAAATCACAAAAAATTATAAAACATAAATTTAATTATTATTTTACAAATGTGCTAAATTAAGGGGATTAATGAAATTACAAGTGTAAAATGATTAATTTTCCTTTTAATAAATGTCATCACTTAGAAAACATGCATCTACGGAAATAAGTTTTAGATTACATATCAAATATCATACTAGAATAATTTCATGGATTAAGAATCAGACTTGCTCTCGTACAATTTATTAGCGTATTTGCGATTTTGCCGAGTAATGCAATGGAAGGTGAAAAATAGGATATTTCGAATTTCAATTTTTTTTAGACTATTAAAATAAATGATTTATTTTAGTATTGAATCTCAAATCAAATTTTGAAATGTCCAAAATATCCTTTAACCGAAAATACCCAAAAATATAATTTTTTTTTCATTTTGCTCATTTTAGTCTAAAAGTGTCAATTACACAATTAAGTGTTTCCAAAACACTACCAAAATGATTAGTATACTTCTAATATACTCAATTACATCCATTGAATTAAAGCCTCAATAGAGCATTAGACATAAACCCTATAATTCAAATTAATCAAATTAATCAAATTTCACCAAATTGACTTTCAATCTAGCATTAGAACAATATTTCCAACATTCCTAAAGTCTCACCACATCCAAAAATACTCAAGAACAATTCTAGGATTTCATAAAGTGGCATAGAAACTCTAGAATGACAACTTAAATTTCCTAGAGAAAATTGAACTCTAATAACCATTATTAAGCTCAAAGTTCCATCACACATGCATATATACTTCCCAACAAGCATCCAACAAAGAAAACCCAAATTCAAGAGAAGAGAAACTCAAATATACATCTCATGTATTCTCAACAAAGCAAAAGAAACAATTTCCTAGCTCAAAGATTAAGAAACTTACCTTAAACTTCCAAAATCTTTAAGCTTAAAGCTTGAATTTGATCTCACCAATTTTTCTCTCTCTTAGGTTTTACTATTTTGTGTTCTTGTTGTTGTATTGGAGAAGAAAAGGGAACAACCACTTTTTATCAAGCCTTGGTCGAAATTGGTCCCAAGGGAGAGAAAAAAATTATTTTTTATTTCGAAAAAATTTCAAGAAAAAATATATCATTCCACTAATATTCAAAAAAAAAAGCCACATGTCACCATTTAAATGTATAACACATGTCATATTCTTAAAAGACATATACTTATATATTTAAAATACATTTATTTAAAGAAATATTTAATTATCATTTTAATCGATTAATTTATTTAATTAAATATATAATACATTTTTACATTTACACTAAATGATAAAATAAATCCATGGTTGACATATGTTTCAAATTCATTTGGTAATTAATTAATGTGTATCTAATCAAATTATGTATCTAATACATATACACATTAATTTAGGAAATTACAAAATATCCCCGCATGTGTAATTTTCGTTTAACCGTGGATATTAAGCATGAGTGTATTTTAAAATATTTTTTTATGTAAAATTACATTTCATTTCGAGCCCATAGGAAAAAACGGGGATCAAAACGGAGTCCGGAAACTCCGGAACGGAGAAAACTAAGTTTTAGTATGAATCAGCTATGGGCGCCGTGACGCCACAAATGCCGAGAGCATGTTTTTTGTGAACGTCGCCGTGTCGCGACGTGAAAGTCTGGGCGTCGCGACGCGATGCGAAGGTAAGGGCGTCGCGAAGTGGTCTGCGTCGCGACGCCACTAGTGCTGTTTGCATTTTTAAGTTCAAAAACATCACTAAACACTTCCAATTTTCTCTCAATACTTCAAATACACTTAAAATCCAATTTTAACTTCATAACGACCATCAACATATGTTTTACAACTAGCATACATGTATTCTAAATACTTATATGCATTTGTTTGAATCTAATCACATACCATTTTAGAATCCTAATTAGAAATGTCTCATGAACAATTCTAGTTCACCTAAAGGTGGTCAAGTGAATCTAGAATGATAGCCATAGCCCTAAGCTTTAATCTAGAGTTCCAAACTCTTGTTAATTATTTCATGTCCAACATGAACATCTTTGACCTAACACATAAGCATGTTGTGTTTATACTTATAAAGTATCCTAACACAAATTGATTAGCCTTATTTCAACATTAAGCTATGTGATCATGCATCTAATACACAAAAGAACATAGTTTAGGAGAAGATCGAACATTACCTAGTAAGCTTGATGCAAGATCAAATATACCTCTCATTTGTTGAAATGGTTGGAGAACCTTCAAGGTGTGCAAGCTTGACTCCAAGATCTAATATTGTTTCCAATGATACCAAGCTTCACTTCAAGATCCAATCTTGATTTCTCCTAGATAAAATATTGTAGAGACCTCACAAGCTTCTCTAAACACTTCTCTAACTTAAGCTAATCTCTCAAGAATTACTTGTGTATAATCTTCCTTAAGCTTGCTATTTATAGCAAAACTTTGGAAATTTTTAATTAATAAAAAGTTATAATAAACTTTTAAGTGGGCTTAATATGTATAATTAGGTGTGACTAATCTCCATTGTCTCCCACTTTAATTTAATCCAATTAAATCAAGCCAAGAATTAGGAAATGGATTGGTTAAATGTTTGTCATTTTGATTTAATCTAATTAAATCAAGCCCAAACAACCTATTATTACATACTTATAATTACCATAACATCCTTAAATGATAGAGATAATTATGATTTTACAATTAAGCCATTGTGTAATTATTGAATTAATCCAATTAGGTCAAAGTAAATAATCAGTGTTATCCAATAACACTTGATTATCTTAGTTGATAATTATAATATCGAATATTATATTTTATCAAAATTAATCGGCTACCCAAGTGCTCAACGAGTACACTTCATATTGGGACTCTCTAAGTTCAGACACGTTCGTCATATAAGCCTAGCTAATATGTACGTAATTCGACCACCTTCGAATGTGAAAAGAACACGAACGACCTTTCTGAACTATACAAATCGAGGTCATCACATATGTTTAATAATCCATTCGTCGTAGGCTATCCGAGTTGTGCTTAGGAAACATAGAATACACTGTCAAGTTTCCCAGTCACACATCTCATGTCGACATGTCCACGATTCTTCATAACTGGTGCGATCCTGTAGGGGTTTTTAGGGGCAGAATCCGGTAACGCAGCGGAAGCGGTGGAAAATCGTATTTTCCGATTTCAAAACTTTTTCTCGAATTAATTAAATAAACATATTTATTTAATATTCCAATAATCAAATTATGAAATAAAATTCAAATGAATCATATTCAAGTGAATTTACCGAAATGCCCTTACATTGGTATTTTGTCCATTTTAGTCCGAAATTGATCTAATCAATTTTGAATGATTCTAAATCATTTCTAAGATGAACTTAGCATGTTCAAAACATCAAAACACCAAAAGCAACCAAATCCCCAAATTTCCAACTCTTGGCCGAATGCACCACTTTGGTGCCAAAGTGTGCACTTTGTCATTTCATGCATCAAAACACATCAAGATGTAATCCAATGAACATGAAACTTTATATGCATCATATACACATCCAAATGCACAACATATATGAACAGCCCCAAATTTGGAATTGGTCATGAACCCTAATTTTACAATTTCCACAAATTGGACAAATTAGACCAAATACATTAAATCAATTACTTCAATCATCATTCTTCCATCCAATACAAGTCTCAACACAATGAAAACTCAAGATCAAATCTAGGTCATTTAAGAGTGGGTCAATAACTCTAGATTAGCAACAAGATTTCCAAAACCATAAAAGAACACTTATTACTACAATAGCCATAAGCTTCCTTCATCATACATACTCTACACTTTCACCAAAATTTTATCCATCAAAAACACAAAGAATAAAGAATAGAAAAACTCAAGAACATCACAAGATGTTGCCCACAACAAGAGGAACAAATTACTCTCTAATGGAAGGTTGGAAATACTTACTATTTTCCAAGCTTTTCTTGATTTTTCCTTTATTTTCTCTCTAGCATCCTTTGCTTACTTTAATGGAGTTTTCTTTAAAGTGTATTAGGTTATCAAATGAAAGTGAAATGAAAACAATTTATACTTAGGACAAAAAATGCCCTTGGCCGAAATTGTGTATACATATATACCAAATTTCATTTCAATTTCATTTAACTTTACATTTAGTCAACTTGCATAAATATCTTAATAACACTTTATTAGATATTTAATTAAGTCAAAAAATGCAACTAAGAATAATATAACTCTTATATTTAAGTGTATTGGCCGAAATTATAAAGAAATAAAGAAAAAATGATATTTTTATTTTTCAAACAATTTTGAACAAATATCTTAAGAAGTCAAAATCAATTTGACAACATTTTCCTTTAATGTATAAGTCAACAATTGCAACTTATAATCATTTCCTAACTTTATCATTTGGTGATATTTTATATTTTAATTATATTAATCATTTAACAATTAAATAATTAAATAATTAATTAAATACAAATATATCAAATATATGTATTATATTTACTTTAAATATCTCAAATACATATGTTAATGATATATGTCAAATACCTTTATTTGACTATTTATTAATGTGTATTTAATAATATCATATATTAAATACAAATACACATTAATTAGGAAATGACGGTTCGGCCCGTTCGCATGTATTTTTCGTTTAACGATTAAACGATTTATAAATAATCATCATTATTCATAAATGTTGCTCTAGTGCTCTACGAGTATGTTTCATTATTGAGACTCTCTAGATTCAGGTATATCCGTCATGAAATCCAATTTCATGTGCATAATCTATCCACCCGTAGATTATGACGATCACGGATAAACTAGCTGAATCATACAGGTCGAGGTCATTGCATACGTATAATCTCTCCGTCACAGGTATCCGGATAATCCCAGAGATATAGATGTAAACGTCAAATCTCTATAGGTATTATCCCGTCGACTTATTCATTAGCAATCTCTAAATAACAATCGGAACTTACTTCCGAAGTATACTGTGGCCACAGATTTAACAGACTGCTAATTATATATGGACTACCTATGCTCTGTACACATAACTGACGGATCCTATCTTGACACACACAGGATATCCTGAGGATCGATCCACACCAACGAACAGGCGGAGGTCTGATTTAAATAGATCGGTGACGTGACTGCCATCTAAGTGTGGAGGATGTCTCATACATCCACAGTGGTGTCTCAAGTCGAAGGACCACTATGCTACTCAACCCGAAAAGATTCTTATTGACGTTGGTGTACCATCCATTAAGAATCTTCGATGAGCCGTTCAGTGTTTATTCACTATAAACACCTACACGTCTATACGAGTCTCCCTAGACTCATGGTTCATTGGGATAAACCATCGGACAAGTCTCGATATACGACATGTACTGGTCTCAACGGATTTGACTAACCGACCCGTGTTAGCAAATCTTGACCAGGAACTATGTTTGATAATATTCATATAGCAGTGACACTTCCCAATGTCAATTACAAACTAACTTTGTAACTGTGTACTGCATTATATATTATCGGGCCTTTGTCTAATATATACATATCATTAAACCACATTTAGTTTCAATCTAATCGTAATCAGATCGAATACGTATATAAGAACAAGAGGTGCAACCATAAATAAGTAATATTATGGAATAAGGGGATGTTCGTATTCATGAATCAGACATAAATACGGCCCGGATTGGCGCTCTGAGCACCAACCCCAACAGATCCACCCTAGGTGATTGACTTTGGCCAAAGATTTAAGAATCGTGAATTTACTAACATTGATACCTAAACCCTCTTATGGTACACATACGGGCTGACGAATCCTATCTTGCTTTGCACTTGATTACTGAGTGTATCTGTCCACACCCAACGAACATCTAGAGGACAAATCATGAAAGGTTTCTGACATACATGGCATCAAAGTGTGGAGGATCTCACACAAAATCAATGTTATCCTATAGTCAAAGGATTACATATGCTACTCGACTCGAGGAGATTCCTATTGACGGTGGTGTGTACATCCAAGTATTAGGAATCATCTATGAGTCATTCAATAGTCGCTTCAACGAATACCCACATCTCTATACGAGTTTCTAAAGCTCATGGTACATCAGGTTAAACCATTGGAACTCCAATTCCAATACACGACATGTGCTAGTATTCTAGGTTATAGAAATTTGACTGTATTCCAAAACCAATGACTATGAATATTTACTTTAAGAATAGTTTACAATAGTAATACTTACCAATGTCGGACCATCTAGTGTCTAGTATTACTACAAGACTATTCTAAGGTCGATGTCATTCTTAGCATATCTATACATCAATCTAATACGCATAATGATAATACCATTAATAAGATATGAAATGAAAATGTAGTTATTTTATTAATAAATAATAAAATATATAATTCAGTTTGGCACTCCAAGCACCGATTCCAACAAACTGCCACTTACTTAGTGCCAATCTGGATGGTACCGTAGTCTCATCTCCTCTACATTTTTATCAAATAACTTATGAGGTAAGGCATTTGTAAGCGGGTCTGCTATGTTTTCTAGTCTTTGAACCTTCAAGCCCACTATGTATTTTCGTTCAATTATATCTCTAATTACGCGGTATTTCTTTTCCACGTGTTTAGACTTGGAATGCGCCCTCGGCTCCTTAGCCTGCACGATGACTCTGTTATTATCACAGTACAATGGGATCGAATCTGCAATACTAGGCACAACGCCAAGTTCTGTGAAACAATTTCTAATCCAAACAGCTTATTTAGCAGCTTCTGAAGCCGCTATAAATTTTGTCTGAGTGGTGGAATCAGCTGTTGAGCCTTGCTTTGAACATCTCCAACTAATTACACCACCGTTAAGGGTAGATATGTATCCTGATGTAGATTTTCTATCATCCGGATCTCCCGAGAAGTCAGAGTCTATATAAATCTTAACTTGTAGCTCATTTTCTCCATATATCAGAAACATATCCCTAGTACCTTTAAGATATTTTAGGATATGTTTCACAGCTATCCAATGATCATTACTTGGATCAGATCAATATCGGCTGGTCACACTAACACCGAAACTGATATCAAGTCTAGTACATAACATAAAATACATTATGCTTCCAATACAAGAAGCATATGGAAAGTTAGATATTCTAACTCTCTCTTCCTCGGTCTGAGGTGCCATTTTCTTCGAAAGATGTATGTCGTATCGGAAAGGTACATTTGATGCCTTGCAGTTGGTAAAACCGTACCTTTCCATAGACCCGACCACGGTTCCGGTTCGGAATCGAAACCGTTGGCGACTGGTTCGGTTGGGGTTCGACCCCAACTCGAACCGGTCGGAACCGGTGGAACCGTACGGTTCCACCGGTTCGACGGTTCCAATCGGAACCGAACGGTTCCAATCGGAACCGAATGGTTCCGGTTGGAACCGTAGGGTTCCAATAGGAACCCTTCCCCAACGGCTAGTAGCCGTTGGGGGGTGGGGGAAAAAAATAAAAAAAAAATTTATAAATAAAAATATAAATTACTAATATATCCCTAATAACGGTAATAAAACGGTTATATTTAGGGGCATTTTTGGTATCAAAAAAATTCTAAAACTCTATAAATATGATTCATTTTTCATTATTTCAACACACCAAATTCTCAACTCTCTCATTTTCTATAATTCTCTTATTCTCAATCTCACTTCAATACAATTCTCTTATAATCTTATTCTCTATCTCAATTCAATTAGTTGTTAATTTGTTATCATTCGCAATTATTCAATTTTCTTATTTTTCTTCCTAATTTCTCAAAAGAAAAATGACAAGCTCATCTGAGAACATAATGTCAAATATGCCAACCCAAGAGAGCGGCCCTACTGTCGGTGCAGAATCACGGAGAAGAGAAGTTAATGCTCGTTCCTCAGATGTTTTCAAAATTCATTTTCATTTGGAACGCCTAGAAGATAATACACAACGAGCAATTTGCAACTATTGTGGGGTTACCTATAAATTTTCTGGTGGATACGGCAATATGATCAAGCACCTGGAAAGACATCATCCGGTTGAACTTGGAATTGATACGACGCAAACTCAAATGGCCAGGTACACATCATCTAGTAGAGGTACGAGTAGTGTAGATTTATTTAAATATTCTGATGTAAAAAATAGAGAAGAATTTGCGAAATTAACTTGTATGGCACATCTTTCTTTAAGCTTTGTTGAAAAACTTCATTTTACTAATTACGTGCATAATGCTTTAAACCCTTCTGCATGTGGAATGACTCGAAACACAACAAAACGTCATATTTTCAAAATATATAAAGATGATAAAATTATTTTAAATGAAATATTTAAAGAGATGAAAGGTCGTATTTCTATATGTTCTGATATTTGGAGTGACCATTGGCAAACACACTCATACATGGGTGTGACTTGTCATTGGATTGATGCATCATTTACCATGCAAAAACGACTTATTGCATTTAGAGTTTTTGATGACCAACATACGACACATAATATTTATAGAATGATGAAGGTAGTTTTTGATGAATATGGTTTAGTAGAAAAAATTTTAACAATTGGATTTGATAATGCATCTGCAAATACTGCATCCATCAGTGATTTAAAATCCTTATGTGAACCAAATTTAGGGGGTTGATTTTTTCATATTCGTTGTACATGTCATGTCCTTAACATATGTGTGCAAGACGATCTAAAATTATTATCACCTTTTCTTGATCCAATTAAAACGGCACTTAACTGTATTTGGTCATATTCTCAAGTTAGGAGAGAATGAACCAAGTTTTGTAAAATAAATGGTATTAAACCGATTAAATTTTCAAGAGATGTTCCAACACGTTGGAATTCAACTTATTTTATTTTATGTCAAGCATTTCAATACAAAGATGCATTATATAGTTTTTTTTCTCAACATGTTCAAAATATCACACTTTATCCTAGTCAATGAGATATTTGTGAAATTTTTTTAGATATTTTAAGAGTTTTTAATGATGCTAATTTAGTTTTTAGCGGTGTTTATTATCCTACAACACATTTATTTCTTCTTGAGAGTTTGAATATTGTTGGCACTCTCGATAAGCATGTTGACAGTAGCGATCCTAATGATATTGTTTTGTTGGAAGCCATTACTGCTATGATGGTAAAATGGTTGAATTATTTTAGGGAAATTCATTTACTTTATCTTATTGCTGCTGTTTTTGATCCTAAATTTAAATTAGAAGGTTTGAATGGTGGTTTACAAGCTTACTATGGTTATTTAGGAATATTAGATGAAATTGATATTACAAGCATAATGACGAAATTAAGAAATGATTTAATTGTTTATTTAATGATTATATTGTAAGATATAACTTAGGAACATTAGGTGAATCTAGTAGTAGCGAACCGGTAATTCAAACAAGACTTGGCGCAGAGGATCGTTGGTTATTGCAACCAAAGAAAAAATCTAGGGATACGACAACTAATAACCCTGAATTAGATAATTATTTATCTACAAATTTTGAGTTTTCTAATGAAAGTTTATGCAGTAAAAATTTTAAAATCATTGAATGGTGGAACCGACATCAAAATATATATCATGTTTTATCAATTATTGCTAAAGAGATATTGGCAGCACATATTTCCACCGTTGCGGTTGAGCAAGCCTTCAGCTTGGGAGGTAATATATTGGAAGCTAGGCGATCTTCATTACATCCAAGCACTCTAGAAGCAACAGCTTGTGTGGATGATTGGACTCGAGCTGATATGAGACAACAAGAAGATGCCCCCGATGATTTTGAAGATTTGTTCGATAATGCTTCTGCAAGTGCAACAATAAGTGCAAGCGGAACTGGAGCCGAAAGATCAACTGATAATGATGATTGATAATTGTAAAACTGTAATTTACAAAGGGGATATGTCTTAAAATTGTAATGGGACTACGTGAGCTTTGATTCCTCTCACCCTTGGAGGATACGTAGGCAACTTAAATTTTTTAAAAATTTTAAGCTCAAGCTCTTTAATGTAATAATTTTTTTTATTTATAAAATTAATCTCATTTATTTTAATTAATTTTCAAAATAAAAAAAAAAGGTTTGGAACCGAACCGGTCGGTTCCGGTTCGGTTCAAGGTTCTGATTCCACTTAAGTGTGGAACCGGAAATCGGCTGGTTCGGTTCGGTTCGGTTCCGCCGGCCGGGTCTACCTTTCCAACATCTTATCTATGTACGTCGATTGTGACAACCCTATAAGATTTCTAACTCTATCTCGGTAGAGCCTTATACCTAGTATATAGGAAGCTTCACCCATATCTTTCATGAAGAAGTTCTTGCAAAGGTAAGCTTTCACACTTTGCATCATCCCTATATCATTTCATATGATAATGATGTCATCTACATATAAGACTATGAAAACTATCATGCTCCCACTAGCTTTCTTATAAACACATGGTTCTTCCTCATTCTTGATGAATCCAGATAATCTAATTATCTCATCAAAACAACGATTCCAGCTTCTGGATGCCTGTTTAAGTCCATAAATAGACTTTTAGAGCTTACAAACCAAGTTTGAAGTCTCACTGGATACGAAACCCTCATGTTGTTCCATATAGATATCCTCTTCAATGAATCCATTTAGGAAAGTGGTTTCCACATCCATCTGTCATATCTCATAGTCGTGATATGCAGCAATGGCTAAAAGAATCCTAATGGATTTTAACATGGCTACTGGTGAAAAGATTTTCTCATAGTCAATTCCAGAACATTGAGTGTAATTTTTTACTACTAATCGGGCCTTAAAGGTTTCCACATTTCCATCGGGCCGTCGCTTCCTTTTGTAAACCCATTTACAACCAATAAGTTTAACTCATTCAGGAAGTTCAACTAAGTCCCAGACTTGATTGGCATGCATAGAATCCATCTCGGACTTCATGGCTTCCTGCCATTTTCCCGAATCAATATCCAATATCGCTTCTTTATACGTAGTCGAATCTGTTTCCTCCAGGAAGAGAACATCAATGCTCACATCAGATGTTAAAAACAGTCTCTCATGAGGCTTTGATATTCTATTCGACTTACGTAGAACCTGTGTTATGGATCCTTCATCTATTTGGATCTCTGGTTCCCTCCCAGGTTCCTTAATGTTGCGATCAAACTCATCAAGTTCAATCTCTCTACAATTCCCACTTTCTCTCAAAAATTAATTTTCAAGAAAAGTTGCAAAGCGAACAACAAATACATTTCGTTGCTCGGAATCGTAGAATTGATATCCCATGGAATTATCAAGATATCCAACAAACCTATATTTATACCCTCTGGGTGCTAGTTTATCCCGCTGCGTAATTCTAACATATGCAGGACAGCCACAAATCTTTAAATGCCTAAGACTTGGATTTCTACCGAATTATATCTGCTAGGGGGTCGTAGAAACAGCTTTCGATGGAACCCTATTAAGTATGTAGGCAGCAGTAAGTAAAGCGTTAACCCCAAAGGTAATAAGGAAGATCTGTATAGCTCATCATTGTTCGCATCATATCCAATAAAGTATGATTTCTACGCTCAGACACTCCATTGTGTTGAGGTGTTCCTAGTGGGCTATATTGGGCAAGAATTACATTCTCTCTTAAATAATTTCGGAATTCTTCACTCATGTATTCACCGTCTCGATCTGATCTAAGGCATTTGATGAATTTACTGGTTTATTTTTCTACCTTGTTTCAGAATATTTTGAACTTGTCAAATGTTTCCGACTTATGTTTCATCAGATAGATATATCCATATCTAGACTTGTCATCTGTGAAAGTCACAAAGTATGTTGAACCATCATGAACGACATGATTTAATGGACCACACACATCGCTGTGCATTAGTTCCAATAAATCTCCAGCATAGTGTCCAACACCTAGAAATGGGCATTTGTTATCTTTCCTTGAATACATTACTCACAAATCGGATAAGGATCTAAGGTAAGATTTTCAATCAAACCATCATTTACCAATTTGGATAGACGTCTAACACCTATATGACCCAATCTCATATGTCATAATTCAGTATTATTTAGTTCAGATTTCCTACTTGTATTTTCCTCTACATTAAAGACATATCTATATGTTTCCAAAACATAGTGACCATTTGATAAAGAACATTCATATTTCAATAAATTATCTTTATCATACAAACATAAAGTTTCATCCTTAATGTTTATTTTATATCCCTCTTTATCTAATATTGGCAGTGATATTATTTGTCTGATAAGTGAGGGAACATAATAATAGTCATGCAAATCTAATTTACATCCATTTGGGAGATCTATGACAGTCGTTCCTATGGCCTTGACATCCAATGTCTCGCCACTGCCAACTCTAAGCTGGATCTCCCCTTTATTCAGCCTTCTTCTTACCCTCATTACCTGCAGAAAGTTACAAATATGAGTAGGACTGCCAGTGTCTAACACTCATTCACTATTTGCATCTAAGGCTAATGAGATGTCAATAATAGGAAAAATACAAAGCATACCTGAGGATCCTGCTTTTCCTATCAGCTCTGGACAATCTTTCTTCCAGTATCCAGACTTTTTGGATTGTAGACATTGATCACGATCTACTTGCGGTTTTGCGCCTTTGCGCTTCTTGGAGTTCTTCTTTGCAATCTTCTTCTTCCCCATTTTGATTTTCTTTGACTTCCCAGAAGTCTTTGAAGAGCCAGCTCTACCATGGAGATACAGTGTGGGGTTGCCTTTCCTCAAATCTTGCTTCACCGTGCGTAACATGTTATGAAATTCTTCGTATGTGGCTTGCATCAAATGCATATGGAAATTTAATACAAAGCCAGTATAAGAACCATGAAAAGAAGACAGAATCAAATTACGGCCTGGTCTATCATGTTCAAAACATGAGTGCTGACAGCTCCTCATTCCTTGAGTTCAGCACGGAACAATTCCTTAGACCTTCGATAAAGTTCCATCTCTTGGTTTACCTCGAAAAACTCATTGAGTGTTCGCATGATGCTCCAATCATCTGGTACTTCAATGTATTGTCTCAGTAAATCTGGAACCATCGATCCCAAGATGTAGGATTTCACCTTCAGATTATCATTCTTCCATCTATTAAAAGTTTCTCGCTCTTCTGGAGTGGAGTCAGGATCGATTTCAAGAGACAGTGGATTGACAGTGACATAAGTCAATTTTTCAAACTCCAAGACAATGCGCATGTTCATTTCCCATTCAAAATATTTTACGGCTCCTTTTGGCTTATTGGAATCTAAAAGTTTCATCAATGGATTAGCGACGACCATCTACAAGACAACATTTTTGAGTAGTAGCAGAACAATTTTCATTTAAAAATAATAACACTAATTGATTTTGGAATTTTAAATCTATTAGTGCCCTCCCACTACTTTACGTAATTCCATAATCTCCCTTAACGGAAAAATAGAAATTTGACTATCAAAATTTCATAGCAGGAAGTAGATCCCATGACATTTACTCCAGCCTTACACTAATGACGATATTGGCCTTTATAAACTCATTAGGTAGACCTCCAAATTCAATCACTTCATGTGACTCCTAGTTTGGTCATGAACCGTTTCTTATCCTCACACAAATGACGATATTGGATTAAGACGTGTTCTAGGTGTATACTTGTCAATATGCACTAATGACCTTCGTATGTACACCCTCACACTAATGACGATATTGGGTGACTGCATTAACTCATCACACATCTAATGTTTTACCGGAGCGACCTAAGTTCCGAGCACTTATACTCTCACACTAATGACGATATTGGATATAAGTAATAAGAACCCATTCATCTTCATATTGACAAGATAGACCATCCAATAATTCTCCAATATTACTAATACTATTACCTAAATAAAGTAATCACCTAATCACGAGAGATCTATGACAATCAAGTCATTAACTTAATTAGGTCAAAGTTTTAACTTAAAACATGCTTTAAATATCCAATATGTCTTATTCATAATTCAATTAAAATTACTATGGCATAGATTCAAAAATATGTGTTATGTGGTTAAGCCTTGCTACTGATACCATTATGTTGGGGCAGTTGTGGAACCCTTAGGGTCGGATCAGTGCACCGCGTAGGAAATGGATCTAACCCATGGATATTAAGTATCGGTATATTTTAAAATATTTTTATGTAAAACTACATTCCATTTCAAGTCCATAGGAAAAATGAGGATCAAAACGGAATCCGAAAACTCCGGAATGGAGAAAAATAAGTTTTAGTACGAATCAGCGATGGGTGTCGCGACTCGCAAGCTTTGGCGTCGCGACACCGTAAATTTCAAGAGCATGTTTTTCATGAACGTCGTTGCATCGCGACGTGAAGGTCTGGGCGTCACGACGCGCTCAAAATTTCAACTCGGCGTCGCGACGTGAAGTGGTCTGCATCGTGACGCCACCAGTGCTGTTTGCATTTTTAAGTTCAAAAACATCACTAAACACTTCCAATTTTCTCTCAATACTTCAAATACACTTAAAATCCAATTTTAACTTCATAACCACCATCAACATATGTTTTACAACCAGCATACGTATATTCTAAATACTTATATGCATTTGTTTGAATCTAATCACATACAATTTTAGAATCCCAATTAGAAATGTCTCATGAACAATTCTAGTTCACCTAAAGGTGGTCAAGTGAATCTAGAATGATAACCATAACCCTAAGCTTTAATCTAGAGTTCCAAACTCTTGTTAATTATTCCATGTCCAACATGAACATCTTTGACCTAATACATAAGCATGTTGTGTTTATACTTCTAAAGTATCCTAACACAAATTGATTAGCCTCATTTCAACATTAAGCTATGTGATCATGCATCTAATACACAAAAGAACATAGCTTAGGAGAAGATCAAACATTACCTAGTAAGCTTGATGCAAGATCAAATCTACCTCTCCTTTGTTGAAATTGTTGGAGAACCTCCAAGGTGTGCAAGCTTGACTCCAAGATCCAATCTTGTTTCCAATGCTACCAAGCTTCACTTCAAGATCCAATCTTGATTTCTCCTAGATGAAATGTTGTAGAGACATCACAAGCTTCTCTAAACACTTCTCTAACTTAGGCTAATATCTCAAGAATTACTTGTGTATAGCTTACTCAAGCTTTTGCTTATGCTTGTAGTTGTAATTAAAACATTCCTTAAGCTTGCTATTTATAGCAAAACTTAGACAATTTTTAATTAATAAAAGTTATAATCAACTTTTAAGTTGGCTTAATTCAATTTGTCAAAATATGTATAATTAGGTGTGACTAATCTCCATTGTCTCACACTTTGATTTAATCCAATTAAATCAGGCCAAAGATTGGGAAATGGATTAGTTAAATGTTTGTCATTTTGATTTAATCCAATTAAATCAAGCCAAAATCACATATTATTACATACTTACAATTACCATAATATCCTCAAATGATAGAGATAATTATGATTTTACAATTAAGCCCTTGTGTAATTATTGAATTAATCCAATTAGGTCAAAGTAAATAATCAATGTTATCCAATAACACTTGATTATCTTAGTTGATAATTATAATATCAAATATTATCTTTTATCAAAATTAATCGGCTACCCAAGTGCTCAACGGGAACATTTTATATTGGGACTCTCTAAGTTCAGACATGTTCGTTATATAAGCCTAGTTAATATGTACGCAATTCAGCCACCTCCGAATTTGCGAAGAAAACGAACAACTTTTCTGAATTATACAAGTCGAGGTCATCACATATGTTTAATAATCCCTCCATCGTAGGCTATCTGAGTTGTGCTTAGGAAACATATAATACACCGTCAAGTTTCCCAGGCGCACATCTCATGTCGACATGTCCACGATTCTTCATAACTGATGTGATCCACCCTAGGTGATCGACTTTGGCCAAAGATTTAAGAATCGTGACTTTACTAACATGGATACCTAAACTCTCTTATGATACACATACGGGCTGACATATCCTATCTTAATTCACACTTGATTACTGAGTGCATCGGTCCACACCCAACGAACATCTAGAGGCCAAATCATGAAAGGTTTCTGACATACATGGCATCAAAGTGTGGAGGATCTCACACAAAATCAATGTTATCCTATAGTCAAAGGATTACATATGCTACTCGACTCGAGGAGTTCCTATTGACGGTGGTGTGTACATCCAACTATTAGGAATCACCTATGAGTTATTCAGTATTCGCTTCAACGAATACCAACATGTCTATACGAGTTTCCAAAACTCATAGTACATCAGGTTAAACCATTGGAACTTCAATTCCAATATACGGCATGTGCTAGTCTTCTGGGTTATAGAAATTTGACCATATTCCAAAACCAACGACTGAGATTATTTACTATAAGAATAGTTTACAATAGTAATACTTATCCCAATGTCGGACCACCTAGTGTTCAGTATTACTACAAGACTATTCTAAGGTCGATGTCATTATTAGCATATCTATACATCAATCTAATACGCATAATGACAATACCATTAATAAGGTATGAAATGAAAATGTAGTTATTTTATTAATAAATAATACAATATACAATTCGGATTGACACTCCAAGCACCAATTTCAACAATATGCTGATCGGGTCGGATCTGAGGTCCCTGGTTACCGATCTTCTTGTATATTGGTGCTCCTCGAGTCGGTTAGAGAATGTAGATCGGACCCGACCATTCAGCTGGATTGGGTAGCTTTAAGTGATGTCCTCGAACTACAGTGTTCCGAACTTGAAATTTCCTTCATGCCCTTCTTGATTCGTTGTCAACACTTAGGTGCAAAAATCACAATCAACAAAGTTTATTCATTTACTAAATATATTAAATATTTTAAAGTTTCAAAGTGATATGTGGTAATACCATAAAAGACAAGGAATAAAATTATACTAAATACATCAAATATTTCAAAATTTGAAATTGACACGTGATAAAACCATAAAAGACCGAAAAATAAAAATATATGTTAATATGAAATATGATGATAAGGAAATGAATTAAATTAAACTAAACCAAACAAAAAAAAAATTCACACTAGAAAAAGTCAACTATATATACCTTTTGATGCCAAATAAAAACATTTGTGATTTCTAAAAGAAAAAGTTTGGAAAAAATAAAAATATCGTGGACGAGAAAGGAGCAAGCGAGTGTAGGTGTAGGTGTAGCCGAGTCACGAGAATTTGGTGGATAATATGGCTATTGAGATTTCTTTTGAATCCATGGAGACTCGAATTAAAGTCCTCAACAATTACAAGTAGGGTGATAAATAGGAGATGATAATCAAGACGTTTTATTTTGACTGGATTTTATCTTGGCCAATTTTGATTATATTTAAGAATGAAAAATCATCATAAATTTCAATCTACTTTTTGAATAAGAACAAATTTTTTTATAAATCTCAATCGCTGAAATTCTAATCAAAAAATCATTTTAAATCCTGATCAAAATTTTTATTAAGAATAATTTTTCATCATAAATCTCATATCGATATTTGATCATGAATCCCTTGACTACATAGCCCTATAGTTGACCGAAAGTTAAATTGAGATTCGGGATTTTCTACCCAAGACCTAAGTAGTCAAACACGTGATTTCAAGTAGGGATACTTTCGTATTTCTACTATAGAGAGTTTGGCATGTACGTGAAAAGAATTTGGGGGGTGGGGGGGCGAACGGAGCCGTAAGCAAGTCAAACCAAGCGAGACGGACACTGAACACAGTTACACTTGGCTTTATCAAAATTACTTCCAACTCACTGATCTTTGTTTCCCAGTTTATTATTCTCTCTAAAAATGGCGCCCGTGTCAGCTCTTGCTAAGTACAAGCTGGTGTTCTTAGGAGACCAATCAGTGGGCAAAACAAGTATCATCACTCGCTTCATGTATGATAAATTCGATAACACCTATCAGGTAATAATATTCAGAAATGACCCAGATCACAATGTTTTGTATTACAGTAGAAGAATTTTATTCTGTTATTTGCTTCTATGTTTGTGCCCAATATCGTTTATTTATTCATTTTCCCTTAGATACCCATATACTTATTTGAAATGTTTCATTTTTTGTTTTGGGTTTTGTTATCAAATAAGATTAAAAAAAAAAAAAAAAAAAGAAGAAGAAAGATATTGAATTGATAAAATTTAACTTGGGAACTTCTGTTTCAATTTAACTGAGTATGTATGTCTTCCCTACCCTTTGTTGAATTCTTGGAGTTTCTTTTTCTCATGGGGTTTCTCTTATATATACCATTTATCCATTTCCTTTTTTGGTTAATAACTTGTATATAGAAAAATAGCCCGTGCACAGACAGATATCGTATATTTCAGTGTACACTTCATGTGAAGCTTGTTGTTGCTCTAGTTTTGTAGTGTTGACTGTAAAATTGGCTCTTTTTGAGTTTACATAAAATTGGTTTGTTGAACATTTTTGTTTGTGCTTAATAACTTGTACTATGTCGATTTGATGATCAGGCTACAATTGGTATTGATTTCCTTTCAAAAACTATGTATCTTGAAGATCGAACTGTTCGTCTGCAGTTGTGGTAAGATTGGCACCTCATCATGATGTAATTAACTCATATTTGGTGGCAGTGCAGCTTTTTGATGTTTCTTGATTTTATCTCTTAAATTGTCAAAGAAAGAATCTTTCCCCTGAATTTCTGAAGAATTGACTTTAAGTCTGAACAAATATCTTCACCGATCAATCTATTCCCTTTGAGTTTGTCGAAGCTCCTCTAGTATTTAAGGCATTGAATTTAATATTTTCAAATACATCAACCGTTCTGATTATGCATGAAAACAGTTGTTAGACAGTATCGGGTGACTAGGCGGATCAGGTGGGTCTAGGCGGGTCTGTACGTTTTTTCCTCAATTTTTTTTCCAAGTTTTTGAATAGAAAATAAAATTGGCTAGCTACGCTTAGCCTGTCCTTTTAGGCGGTAGGCGCTCTCCCACTGTACACCAACCGCCTGGTATTTTTTAGAACATTGGGTTCCTGTTCTTCAAAAATGTATTTGCTGAATCTCTGTTTTCATAAAAAGATTGGCAGATTCTAGTTGTCAAGTTCATGTTTCTTCCTGTTATGTTTTCTTCCTGTTGCTTTCCATTTGCATGATTCTGTCTCTGTGCTTCTGTAGTTTCCTGACAATGATGACCATGATTCTTCTGATTTCATGCATGATCTGTTCCTCATATCACTGATTTATGATCATTCATATGATGTACTTGTATTTCAGAGTTGCCTTCTTTTTGGATGGTTAATCCTGTGTCATTTTGTATTGCTGCAGGGATACAGCTGGACAGGAAAGATTTAGAAGTCTCATTCCAAGCTACATCAGGGATTCTTCTGTTGCTGTCATTGTGTATGATGTTGCAAGTATGTAATTTCATATTTATTTCAAGTTAACATTTACTTGTCCACTGTCCTTTACTGAATTGGCATAACTGTCTTAAGAAGGTTTTGAACTTATTCTGCCATCTCCTCTAGTTTTCATTATTTGAGAATGCCTGATGTGTGTTCTCTAACAATTTTGTTGCCTCTATGGTTTAGGCCGGCAATCTTTCTTGAACACTGCAAAATGGGTTGAGGAGGTTCGCACAGAGAGGGGTAGTGATGTCATCATTGTTCTTGTTGGGAACAAAACCGACCTTGTGGAGAAAAGGTATACATTAGTCAGCTTAAGATGGTTAAAAATGGATTTAACTGGCTTTCTTGGTGTTGTGTTTTGTTGCAATTTGAAGACTTATTTTGCTCTGTATATGAGTTACTGAAATCTGTGCACTGTGCGCTGGTATACATATGATTTTGTGCTCTATTTAGAAAAGTGTTTTTAGTGCATTAAACCGACCTTTTTGATGAGGTTTTGGTTGTGGTTTTCTCTGTTATTTGAAATTTTCAAAAGAGCAAAGAATATAATAGAAATTTAGGAAAAGAAAATATTAGAATCTTGATTACCTAATCTCTTAATAGTTATCAAAATCTGCTGTCAACTTTTTGTTTTTTTAGTGCTCAACTAGTATGGGACTGCCTCCAAATTTCCTGCTTTTAAACTCATGAAGATTTGTTTTCATCGAGACATAAATTACCATCTTTCTTCATTTTATTCACCATATGTATTATTTGTTGGTAACTGGCTATTTAGCTCCCCAAAAAAACTTGGGTTAAGGTTTGTTTTGACATTTATTGCCATTGCCCTCTTTTAAGATTTTTTGTGCCTCCAAATGTAACTAACACATTTTTTATTTAATGTAACCAACTCTGACTGCCCTATTACTTTTCATCTAAATTTCTTATCTTTCATTTCCTAAGAAATTTTTATCTTGTGAAATATGCCTAGGCTCGCTAGTTATTTTGAAAATAGCACCCGGACAATATTTTTTTTGGAAACCCCACCGCCAAACTTCCCGACCTGAGCTTAAGCAGAGCAGGTAAAACCCCCGGATGCCCCAGGCTCTTATAAGAAACGCACCCCCTGGATTCGAACTCAAGACCTGGAGCCAGATCCTGAGTCCTACACCACCAAGTCACACTCTTTGGGGACCACCCAGACAATATGCTAGCTGCAATAAGAGTTATTTGAAGGCACAGATCCATCCTCAATGATAGAACCACTGAGAATGTGCCTGGGCCTTCCACATGGCTTTGGGCAATAGAGCTTCATCTTGTCTTGTTTCAAAAGTCACACACTTAATACTAAAGGATTTGACATTTGATGCTCACCTTTTCTTTATGAGCTTTGGATACTTAAATTGGCTTTTCTCTCTGTGTATTAATTTAGCATGGAATTTAGTTTGTTTTGGCTTAAATTCATTTATATATTCTCGTGTGGATGATTTGCACAGGCAAGTTTCCATAGAGGAAGGAGAAGCCAAATCTCGGGAACTCAATGTCATGTTCATTGAAACGAGTGCTAAAGCTGGTTTTAATATAAAGGTAAACATTCAGTTGTTTTTGTCTCTCTTTGTTTCCTTCTGGTGAATGTTTTATCGTTAGGTTGCAGGGAACCTAAAGAAGTTAAGGTATGCTTATCATAAATTTTCTTGGGAAATCTGGTCTGTCCTAAAATTGCAGTCATTAATCTGAAATGGGATGTTTCATGTAGTCCTACATGATCTTTGTAGTACCATTTATTTTCCTACCGATGAGTTTGAAAAATCTCTCTATGTTTTGGATGTTTTTCTACTACAGGTGTGATTATTTTCAGAGTAAAGTGGATAGGATATTAGGATCCACTACCAATGGGGTAGTCAGAAATTTGTTCTAGGATGGGGAGCTGAAAAATAATACAATTTAAGAAATTTCAATAGAAATAATAGACATCAAAATTATGGTCTTCAACAAATTCACAATTGCATTGACGTAACCTAAATTTTTTCCGAAATTAAAAATGTCTTGTAAAGAAAATTTATAGAGGAGCAAAACAAGAAGAATACATGTATAGCAAATGTGTCTATTAATTTGCAGTTCATTGCTCAATTTTTGCAGCCTTTGTTTCGTAAAATTGCTGCGGCATTGCCAGGGATGGAAACACTTTCTTCAACAAAGCAAGAAGACATGGTTGATGTGAATCTAAGGTCTACTGCTGGAAATGCATCACAGTCCCAGTCTCAGTCAGGCGGATGCTCTTGTTGATGCAATATTGGACATTTTGGTGTCTATTTTCTTGCCTTTCTCATGCTATTAGGTTCTTTGGACCCAATTTTACTTCAGATCTGTTTAGGTTACTGTAGTTTCTTAGTTTCTCTTTTATTTTTTGTGTGTGTGGTAACATGACTGGATTAAGTTCATTACAAAAGTGGAAAATAAATAATAACTTTGGTCTGGGGAATCTATCATTATACCCACAGTGATGCCATATTATTACTATCCATAATGGGAGGGAGTATACAAACAAAGAAATGATGCATTTATGAATGAGATTTAGATTCTTGGATAAATTTTTGTAAATTGAAATGGGTCATTTACAGTTTTGTAAAAAAATTGTATAACCACTCATCTCTATACTAGTGCTTGCTACCAGGGGTGTATTAATGCATATATATTATTAAGATAAAGACGGAACCAAAAGATAAGAAAAACACGGATTTTTATTGTCTTTTAGTGCATTAGTGCATTAGAGTTCTTGTTATTTTAATTCGGTCCGAATATTAATAACGTGAAAGATATATACGCTAAAAGGTAAAAATTAGCATCAAGATTATTGTATAATAATCAATAGAAACCATGTACAAATACAACAAATGAACGTATCAGTACGCAGTAACCATACAAAACAAAAACGAAATCAAGTACATGTGAGATTGCAGAATCAATACCATTCAGCCATTGATCTCTAGACTTTGGGTTAAGCACACCTCTTCAGCTGTACAATTCCATAGCTTTATTTAATGGAAAATGATATTTTGCCCGAATGGATACCCCGAATGATATGACATGTTCGCGCACCCACTCGAGGTGCCCATTCAGGGTTTTGGACTTTGCCTGTTTGGGTATCCATTTGGGGTGCTTATTTAGGCAAAGTAGCACGACCCAGTGCCTTGTGTTCACATCCCTCGAACATTATCATCTTTAACTGGTTATGAAGTATATTAACACTTAAGACACAAGTTTTTGTGATCATTTTCAACGAGACATTTTCATCTGTGTGCCAATCTCACTCAACATCGAGTACACAATGCTTTTCCTATGGAGAGGGCAACTCTCCACAATAGATTCAGACCCAAATTCCCCAGGGTGAACCAAGCTGGAGCCAACTGCTTTCTGTAATCCCCTTTCCTTCATCAACCTCCTCAGATTTTCAACCTCATCCCATTTCCCTTCTGAGGCATATATGTTAGATAACAGCACATATGGCCCGGGATCCCTTGGTTCCAATTTCATTAGATGCTTTGCCACAATCTTCCCAAGCTCTGAATTTGAGTGCGTTCTACAAGCAGAAAGTAAAGCTCCCCACAAGGCAGGCCCTGCTTCCATAGGCAAGTTTCTAACTAGTTCTTCTGAATCTTTTGTCAAACCAGCCCGGCCAAGAAGATCAACCATGCAACCATAGTGTTCCACTTTTGGCTCTATCTTGTAAACTCGTTGCATAAGATCAAAGTACCACCAACCCTCCAATACCATACCTGCATGTGTACAAGCCGATAAAACACAAATGAAAGTGGCATCGTTGGGTGTTGGACCTCTCTTCTCCATCTCCACGAACATTTCTAAGGCTTTCTCTCCTTGCCCATGCAAACCATATCCCATGATCATAGAGTTCCACGACACCACATTTTTCTCTGTCATATCATCAAAAACATTTCTTGCCAAATCCATTGCCCCACATTTTGCATACATTGTCAATAGAGCAGTTGACAGTAACACATCAGGTTTAATCCTACATTTTTCTATATATGAATGAACCCATTGACCTCTGTCAAGTTCCCCTAAATTCGCACATGCAGTCAAGACGCTCACAAGAGATGCCTCATTTGGCCTAGCCTCCCCTCTTATCATCCTATCAAACAAACTCAAACACTCCTTATAATCTTTGCACCGCACATAAAGAGCCAACAGTATATTCCATGAAACCACATTCATCATAGACATGCTATCAAAACAGTTACGAGCTAATGTAACATTTCCTAGTTTTGCATAACCGTCAATCATACAATTCCAAGAAACAACATCCCTAAATGGCATCATATCAAATAACCCTTCGGCTGCCACCATATCCCCAACAACCACATACCCTGAAATCATAGAATTCCAAGTAAAAACATCTCTCTCAGGCATAAAATCAAAGAGCTCACGAGCAAAACCAACATCCCCATTCTTCACATACCCATCAATCATCGAATTCCAACTCACCAAATCCCACACGGGCCCATCATCAAACACCTTCCTCGCATCCCAAATTTCACCACAAACCGAGTACATATGAATCAAAGAGTTCCTAACAAACAAATCCAACTCGAACCCACATTCCACAATCCGCGCATGAATCTTTTTACCTTCTCTCAAAGACCCAATACCAGCACAAACCTTCCCTATTAACGGAAACGTATAATGATTATGTTCAACAAATTTTGCCACCATTTTCTCATAATAAAAACTCAAAGCACCAAACGGGTCCTTAATCACCAAAAAGCTCTTCAATATAGTATTACACATAAATGCATCAGGTTCCTTGACACTATCAAAGAACAAAACAGAAAGAGAAACGGAGCTTAAAGAAGTGCAAAGCTTCTTTAAGACTCGGCTCGCGGCTAAAGAGTCCTGAGAGAGGCCTGAGACTATGAGTTGGGTGTGGATTTGATGAAATTCTTTGATGGTTGAGCATGATTCAAGTTTTTGTAAAATGGGGTGGCTTAGATCTAAAATCGGTACTCCACGACTGTCAGTGTCTGTGATTTTGGGTTTTGGTTTGTGTTCATTTGGCCAGAGTTTTGGCGGAGTTTTAAGGAGATTTCTCTGGGTTTTAATGAATTTGTCTAGCGAGAGTGATGCTTCAGTTGTTTTGGAGAATTTGAGTCTCACGCTCATTGTTGATCTCTGGCTCTGAAATTTGGCGGGAGTAATAGCAGCTTTGTAACCTATATATATATGCTTCGGTTGCCCGGTCTAAAATTTCTCTCTCGACGTGGGGTCCACAAAAATTATTTAAATTTTTATTATCATTCTTTTATTATAAATTTAAAAAATTGTGAGCCTCATCATAGAGGTGGTATATAATGTGCTGGATGTATATGTCATCTATCTCACAGCAGATGGACCCCATATAATTGTGGGGCCCACCTGCTGTGAGAAAAATGACATATATATCCGACACATAATATAATTTTCGCTCATGATTGAGGATTAGGGGCTTCCGTACTAAGGATCTGAGCCGTTAGATATTGATCCTATAGTCCAAATTTCAAGATTAAAATTTTTTTGGAGTTCTCTCCGATCCAACAATCTAAATTTGATTGGAGCGGAATTGGAGTCCCCTGGGTCTTATAATGGATCCCTTGCTCTGCCAGCAGGATTTAATAGGTGCACCATCTTGACTAGGGGTGGTAGTTGGATCCGGCCCGGATTCGAATGGATCCAGACGATCCGGGTCCGGGTAGATCAAGGTCCGTGATTAAAAAATCCGGATCCGGATCTTAAAAATTAGGACCCGGGTGAATCCAGATCCGGACCCAGGATCACACAGTTCCGGCCCGAATAGACCCGGGTCCGCAAAAAAATAATAATTATTAAATATAATAAATTAAAATATAATACAAAATACAAAATAGTATGCCTATAAAAAAATATATAATCTAATATAATTAAAAAAATATAAAAGAATTGAATTAAAACTAATAAAATTGACAAAATATAAATATAAATATAAAATAATACAATTAAAAATTAAAAATTAAAAAAATGGGTATCCGGATCCGGACCGGGTAGACCCGGGTCCGGATCCGTGTATATTTACCGGGGTCCGGACCCGGACCTGAGATAATGAAAATGATTCCGGATCCAGACACGAGTCCGGATCCGGATTTTACCATCCCTAATCTTGACAGGCTGAGGCGGTGCATCTGCCTTATAGAAGTGTTTTTTAAAATTTAAATTTCAAAAAATTAAACTATTGATTAAGTCAATCCAATGATGAATAAAATGATATTATTAAATGTTATTTTGACTTTAAATATCTATTATTAGATTGGATTAAATTAATGATTATATATTGATGTTTAGATTTAAGTTAAAATTTAAAATTAAATATCTCCACCTATTAATAAACTATTCCTATTTTATTTTTTTCTTTTTAATTTATTTTAGCTCATAACTTGGCCAACATATTAATCTTGGATTATATATTCTCTTTTCAAAAAGTAGGAAAAAATGTGGTTTCTGTGATCGTTGATTTGTCAATTAGTCCGTTTTGGATATTTCGTACACACCCTTAACATTTACATGAACTCTGAATGTCAAAGTTCGAGATGCAATTTTATGGGAGAGATTTTATTTGTGAACAAAATCGTACGGATCGGATCCAAAACGGACATATTGGCCTCTCCAATGACCAAAGTAATTATTGAATAGTGTTTGATACAAACCCCCAGCCATTCAATAAAAGCTCTGCTTAATAGATGATGTAAAATGGATATCTACCCAAAAAAATGAGAGATTATGAAAAAGCTATCAACAAATAAGCTCTGTTTTGTATCTCAATACTCATTTTCATAAAATTGAACAGTTGCTCCTCATTTCCAACCCAATCAGTTTTCATGGAAGATTTTTACTTTTCTTCCTCAAAAGAAGAATGAATAGTTATTGCTTTCATGACTCTTTAAGTTTCACAGCACAAAATCTGTATTCTTGAAATTTCACTTGAGCAAATTTTTGCATGTCTTTCCTGCATTTTCAACTACTGTCTAATGGTTCATAAAACAGCCTAAAACAAAAGGAAAGTAAATCAACTCTAGCTTGTGATCCACAATGCTCAATGAACTGAAAACATCATATACAACTACAAGCAAATATTCATGTGCCCCGATTTAAATTACTACAACAACAAGAGCAACTTTCATTGAATATGACACCATAATCTCTCTGAAGTATGATGTTTTAAAAGTTAAAATTTCTATAGAAGTACTTATCTTGGGCTATCATTCGATATCTGTCATCCGGAAAAATTGATGAGTGAGAAGCCTATAAAAAGCAAATAAAAATCTCATTAGTGTTCTTTGCTTCCACAAATAGAAAAGAAGTCATGTTTCCAGCCACTTCCTCTCTCATGAACATACTCCAGGTAAACAAAATTGTTTAAAATATGTATTTCACTTACTATAACCATGGGAGGTAACTTCACCATGTGTGAGTAAGCATATTTCACCAACACTGTGTCATATTAACTGCTCCAACTCCAATCAACAACTCCTTTGGACTCATAAATGTACTTTGAATCAGGTTGCGATTCTCCTCTAAGGTTATACAATCAAATGACAACTCGATCCTGCTCGACCACTTCATGAATCTAATCCCTTGATTACGATACCTTCACAAATTTAGATAAGAGCACTAACATTTCAGCGGCTTGAGGGTGTAGTTTGTCTCCAGACAGGAACATATGAACTCCGCCGTTTAGCATTACCCAACTACATCCAGGGACCTTTCTCACACCCTTCAAGCCCATATCCTTCCTCAACTTGTGCTCTTCAGCATGTCGACCATTTGTGGCATACATATTGCAGAGCACCACATGCGCAGGAGCATTTAGTGGATCCAGCTCAAGGAGTCGTTCGGCAGCATGTTCAGCAATCTCAGCACTTGTTTCACCATAGCCACATACACCAAGCAATGCCCCCCAAATATGATGATCAGGTTCAAAAGGCAGTCTCAACACAAATTCTTCCGCTTCCTTTATTTTTCCTGCTCGGCCCAAAAGATTAATCATACTAACATAATGCTCCAGACCAGGTTGAATTTTATAAACCTCAGTCATTGCATTAAATAACTCCCAACCTCGACTAACCAGCCCTGCATGACTACATGCTGATAGGATGCCCAAAAAAGTAACAGAATTTGGATGAGTTCCAGATTCCAACATGGATTCGAAAAGCTTCAGAGTTTCATTTGCTAGCCCGTGATGCGAAAACCCCATGACCATGGAATTCCAAGAAATCAAATCTCTAGAAACCATGTTTGAGAAAATATAATATGCATTGTCTATTACCCCGCATTTTGCATACATCGAAATCAGGGAGTTCTCAAGAATCAAGTCGGCTTCAGATTGTGTTTTCATCAGCATGCAATGGATCTGCCTCCCCAGATCAAGATTTGCTGCTGCACCCACAGCACCAAAAAGAACAGAGTATGTAGCATTTAGAGGAGGAACACCATCAGCCCTCATTTCCAAAAATAAATATGTAGCTTCTACAAAAAGCTCATTTTGGACAAGGCCCGAAATCATTGCTGTCCATGCGACTGCATCCTTGTCATGCATGTTATGAAATAGATAATATGCCTTTGATACTTGCCCAGCTCTTAAATACCCATCAATCATTGAAGTCCATGATACCTCATCCCTGACAGTTACTGTGTCAAACAAATTCTGAGCCTCTTCTAGCCTTCCAATGCGAATATAACCATTGATCATCGAATTACAAGACTGAACACTGCAGTTATTCCCCTTCTTGTTAAATATGTACTTTGCAGAGTCCATGATGCCAAACAAAGAATACATATGAATAAGACTCCTAGATAGTCTTCCATCATAATCATCATGTTCCAAATCATTAACAATCACTTGAGCATGCAATTGCTTACCAAGATGAGGAAATCCCATGCCAGCACAAGCATAAGCAAGCGATATAAATGTCTCTCTATTTGGTCTTACATCATGGTTCCCCCTCATCTCAATAAAAAGCAGCAAGGATTCTTTATGGAATCCATTCCAAGCATACCCGCCAACCATGGCTGTCCAAGAAACAACATTCTTCTCTGGCATTCTCTGAAACAAACAATACCCCTCCTCCACTTCACCTGCTCTACAATACCCAGCTATCATACTAGTCCAAGTAATAACATTCTTTTCCTCCATCTCCTCAAACAAATCTCTCGCTTCTCCCATCATACAACTCTCCACATACCCTGCAATCATAGCATTCCAAGAAATCACATTCTTTACTGGAATACTATCAAAAACCTTTCTAGCCTCATTTAATTCTCCATTCCTTATCAACCCAACCACCATCGAGTTCCAGGAAACAACATTCCTCTCAGGCATCTCCTCAAACAACATTCTCGCCTCACGTACCATCCCTGCATCCGCTAAACCAGAAATCATTCCCGTCCACGACACAACATTCCTCTCTGGCATCTCCTCAAACAATCTCCAAGCCTCACTCAACCTCCCATTCTGCACAAACCCAGATAACATGGCGTTATAACTAACAACATTTCTCAGTGGCATGAGCTGAAACAGTGCTTTGGCTTCATCAATGAACCCACATTTCGAGAATTTTGTGAGTAACGAGGTAAGATGGACGACAAGGCTATTGGGTTGGTTTCGTTCAGACATATTGTCGAGCAGATTCCGTGCATCTTGGACCGCGTTTCTTGAGAGAGAACTGAGTATCTGAGAGTCGTTGAATGTAAGTTTAGGGTCAATCCTACAACTTTTAATACGTGAACGAACCCATTTGCCTCTACCAAACGTCCCCAAATCGGCACACGCCGTCGAGGCAGACGCGTTGTTCGACGAGTGTTTTGGTAGGACCTTAGAGAGGTTTCTATGGGTTTTGCTGATGAACTTTTCAAGTGACATGGGGAATGGTAATGGGGTTTTTCAGTTGCTGATAATTTGAGCCCAACGGTCATTTATTTTATCATTCAGTTATGAAAAATGGCGGGAACATAGGGGCTGCCAAAGTAATACAGATAGAGACCCAAAGATGGCATTTGTAATTATATAATTCCTTCACTGAATGTGAATTTTACTTTACTAATTATTGCTTGTCGTTCAGTTTAATTGGAATATGATCGTAATTATATAGTAGTAATCGCAGATAAAGATCCGCTTCCACTTAAATTGACATTGAGAGAAATCAGAAAAATCTAAAGCTTCAATACTAATTTACATATCATTCACATCTAATAAATAGAAATTAGTACACTAACGGAAACTTTGAGTGCAAAATTAAACTTATTTATTGATTTTAGGTTTTTTCTACATATAAATCAATCTGGTGTAAAAAAGATAATTTTGCTAATACTTCTAATGGTTGACATTCTTAAACTGGCGCAAGAACAATATTCATGATGTCAGCAGAAAAATTACTGATAATTTTGTTTTTCAATTTGTTTTTGAGAATCAATTTCAGAAAAATTAACCACAAATATTCCGCAATCACCATGTACTGTACAATACACACAAATCTTACAGAAATCAGAAATCCAGTTGGCCTGAATTCCAATTCTTCCAATTCTTGACTTAGCTTTACTGATGAGGATGCCCTAGTCCATCCTCGCCCCCACGGGCTGGAAAAAAAAAAAAAGAACTCTTTAGTAAAAAAAAAAGGATTAAAGTTTTCTAACTTGTTTTAAATTCCAAACACTGTTGCAGTGTGGATGGCCCTGCAATTGAATAAAGCACGAACATCCACAGATGCAGAGATTCCTTCTGAACACATCTGCTGCAGTTGAACCTCACTACACCTCCCACTGATGCACATTTCCAGCTGGTTCCGCAAAAACTCTTTCCGGTAAAGTTACATGTCAGCAACAGACCACAGATAAGCTTCTCTCTCTGTAGCTTGTTTCTCATTCGTTCTATTAAATAATTGTTTCTCATATCCTACAAGATGCAAAACAGAAAATAAAAATAAAAAACAATCAATTTTCAAGAAATATGTATCTTTTCTCAAGTAATCTTGTTTTTAATGATTATTTTCCCGGGCATAAAAATCTTCCAGTGTAGGCAATGGTTTCTTTCAAGTGACCTCATATGGGAGTAGGACACATGATTGAGCCACCCACATCATTATAGACAGGAAGATTACTCATGGGTAGTTTCATGGTAGATTATTAATCCTAGGAAACTAAACCGGGAAGAAAGAAACTGGCAAGAATGACATGAAAGTGAACGAACCAGTACTACGATCGACACCATCCCAATGTCTTCCTGGTCTTATTCCATACCGATTTGGTGCAGCATCTAATCCTCTTTTTATCCAGCTGTGACTAGGAATGTCCTGAGGAATTACAAACCCTGATTCTTTCATCTTTTCGTTTTCTCCTAGGTCTTGAAGGACCGGTTCAGACTGCTTCCTCTGCATCATGTTCAAAAGAAATATGCCAAAATCAGCACAAAATCATATGTAAACTTAGGCAAACATAATTCAATACAGCCAATGAAGAACTGGTACACATTAAAAGCTCTGGTATTTTCATAGATGACTTTCCACATGAAAAGTGTTTTTTACATTTGAAAAAAAAAATAATATGACCCATATTCATTTTCTAATTCCAGTGAAACTGTCCTTGAAAGTTCAAACGTAAAAATATGAATTACAATACCTTGACCAAATGAGCCATAGGATCTCCCCATCTTAATCTATCCTTCAGTATTTTGTCCAGTTCGGGATCATCTCTGCAAGAAGAAGATGCACCTTTAGAATCTCAAAATGAATGACTGAAGACAGAGAAGTAACAATTATCGGCACAGAAGATGAACTTTTTGTCTGGACTTTAAAGGAACATTATTTTAGAATAGATTGACAAACAAAGGAAGTAACCATAACCTCAATGTTCTAAAAAACGCTAGGCAACCGCGTACGGCGGGGGAGCGCCTAGGCCTTCTAGGCTAGGCGGTGTTAAGCGGTTTTATTTTTTTTTCAAAAAATTAGAAAAAATAAATAAATTTGGGAAAAAAACGTACAGACCCGCCTAGAACCGTCTAGGCGGCCGCCTAGAACCACCTAATCGCCTGACACCGCCTAGCAACCGTTTTTATGCATAATCAATACGGTCAGGCACCGCCTAGGCTGTTTTTTAGAACACTAGTTGTTATAAACCACATTGGTAAGTACACACTTATGTTGCCTGATCAATATTTTTTCCCCAGTTATCATGCACTTCACAACCCCCCTCCAATGAGAAACTTTTCTGTTACGCAAACAACTAAAAATGTAAGAAACATTAAGGGAACCAGAAAATCAAGCAAGGTTCCCAAAACTTGAATATGCGAGGAAAACAACAGTGTATTAAGTTCTTTTACCTAGTTCGTGCAAACGGTTTGTCCTTTTCAAGTTCCAAACCCTGCAATCTAGCTTCAGCTTCCCGTTTTTGAGCCAAGCCCTTGCCCCATTCCAATTTTTTCTCCTGATAAAAAGAAAGGCAACAGTTGAAAATCAAATGTCACTCTCAGTAGAGAAAAAAAAAGTAACAGAAAAAATTTTACAGAAGTAGGTAGACAAATTAGTATGTATTCTGCAAGAGTTACTTATTTCACTCCTTCTAGCAATCTTCTATATCTCTTTCTCTGCATTCTCATAATTTTATATCTTTCAAAATCTCACTTGATGAAATAAATACTCCTTTGAAAGTTCAAAAATTCCAAAGTTACCTCAGGTTTTTCTTTTGTTTTTTCTTTTGATTTCAAGTACTCCTCCTTTGATATGCGTCCCCCTGAAACATTTATGAGCAAGAAAAATGCAAAAAGCATGTAAAAATGACCAAGATTAATTAAAACATGAAAGTTTGACCAACTTAAAAATCACATTTCTCCTAACCTTGCTTATTACGATATACAGCTTCTGCACCTCGTCCAGTTACAGAAGGATCCAGCTCTTGAAACCTACAAAAATGCATGTGTATTCAAGTCACACAAGCAAGTTGGATAGAGTGACTAAATTAAACAGGCATCATATTCGCTTTTTCTAGCAAAATTTCTTGGAATAAGATATCATATTCTTTAAATCAAAGGCACAATCAAATTTACAGGAGGCAAGGCAACTATTATGTTATTTAGTAACTGGTTCTCCCTTCTCTTACCCTGGACGAATCTAGGAACAGCAGTGAGTAGCAGTTTGAATTAAATAAGAATAAATAGAAAAGTTACAAATTCTTGAAATTGTAAACATGAATAATTTTGAATTTTGCATATGAACCACATCAATATTTTTCAATGAAAGGGAAAAAAATAATGAAAACAAATGAAAGTAAAAAAGAAAAGAAAACGAGAAGATGCATAATTTTTTGTTTCTATGATATAGGCATCAAACTCTGAAACCTTTATCGAATCTATAAAGAAAATGCATGTTATCAGTAAGTTCAATCAACATGGAAATATCACACATCTTACAAAGATCATCCACATATCCTTCCCCATGGAAAATGATCTTTTGTAACAATTAAGGCAATGACTATAAGAGACCCTTTGCAACAATCATAGTAATTATTATAACAGGCTAACAATACTTGTTATGAACTTATGATATAACCATACAACGCCCAGTTGCAGCTGGACCTTAAGGGCATGTAGCATTTTCAATGGCATATATAAGAGTTATCCTCAACAGAACCACAATTGAGCTAAAGTCCACGACTGAGATGAGAATTTGTTATTACCCTTGGGCTTGGCACAAAGTGTGAAGGAAGAGGGAAAGGTTTGGATTTTGTTAGGTTCTATATTCAAACTATCAAGCAAGAAAATTGAGACCAGTAATTAATCGGTATCTGTAAATAATGAAACCTAGTTGATTAACCAGCAAATGTGACAAAGCAAGATGGGAAAAAAATAAGGAATTCAGTTTTGAGAAGTAAATTACCTCAACAAATCCGCCTCCTTTTTTTTCGAAATTTCTTCCATGATATCTTTGCCTGTAATCAATCCTGTTCTTTGTATCCCCTTTTCATCCCTTTGAATCTTCCTGGGTGGAGAAAGGTCTGGAACCACAGATGCACGAGAACTTCGAGGAGAGAGATCAGTCAATCCAGGTCTACCACTACTAGCAGCCTTCTTATTTTTCCGTGGGGGTGAAAGATCATTGTCACGATTAGAGGAACTCCGTTGAGATCGTCTAGAAATAGAAATGTCTGGTTCAGGCGATAGACTATGCTGGTGTTTCCGCTGCTGACGTGGAGGTGACAAGTCAGCATCTTCGCCTGCAGGTTTGAGTCTACGTTCAAGTTCAGGTGCGTCATTCCTAGCCCTGTGTTTCCGAGGCGGAGATAAATCAGAATTCAATCCACTGGACTTTCCAGGTTTTTGGTCAGGTTCAGGTGATGGGGTATGATATCGCCTCCGCTGCTGCCTTGGAGGACACAAATCAGAACTTTCTCTTGTAGGCTTCAATCTGGGTTCCGGAGAAAGTGAGTCATTTCTAGCTCTTCGTTTACGAGGTGGAGATAGATCAGAATTCAAACCACTGGAATGAACAGATTTTGGGATGGATTCAGGCAATGGAGTATTTTGGCGATTCCTCCGTTGTCGTGGAGGCGATAAATCAGTAGTATCTCTTGCGGAACCTGTTGGTCTTGGTTCAGGTTCTGGTGAAGGACTGTCATTTCGAGTTCTCTGCTTACGAGGTGGAGACATATCGGAATCTGGTTGTGAATCTGGGTGTTGAGGATCAAGTGAAACCCACCCACTTCCATCCTCGGCAATGGCATTATAAGGTCTTCTCAACCTAAGTTGCTCTAGCCTCTTCATTCGCCTCACTTCAATGTCCTCATCAACCTGGGGCTTCTCTTCCTCTATATAACAAATATGTAAGAACATTAACGTAATAAAGCCCTCATTCAAAAAAAAAAAAAAAAGAGAGACACAGAGAGAGAATTAATAATTGATTTCTCTTACCAGCTGAATCATTGCCATCTTCTTCTTCAAGATTTACAGGTTTTTGCCAAACAGGATCTTCATCAACAAGTAAAACTCCTGTAGCACGAGTGGAATCTGGTTTCTTCTTCTTCTTCTTCCTTTTCTTCTCTTCTTCGTTACTGTTACTCTCATACTTTTTAAGATAGTCTTTCAACGACTTTGAACCCGACATTGTTCGACCCAACCAACTTCCTGGTAACAAGCATTTATGAGACAAAATCTACCCATCAAGCTTCAGTTCATTTTTTTTTTTAAAAAAAGAAAAAAATCTTAGCATACATATACACATTTTAATGAACTTATAGCAGAGAAAACGTTCATATTGATTCATCTACAAGTTTAGTTATACATAAACAGAGTAATAACATACACACAGCAGCTATGCTAGGGTTTTTGATTGAATATGATAATATTTGTGAAGAACCAAGCTTATAGATTAGTTTTCACATTTAAATTGGATTAATTGTTTTTCTCAACACAAATCTTACTTCAAAACAAAAAGGAAATAAAAATTAAAAATTGTTTGATATTCATTGTCAAATTCACGTTTCTTTACTTACTGACAAAGTTTACTATTCAATTCGAAAGCTCGTTAGCCTGATTCTCTATCATCACTCTCCGTATTACAAAATAAACAAAAAAATATATAAAAATTGAGCTTACTTACACAATATAGTGCTGTAAATTCTTTTAATTTGGCAGATTTTGTAGAAACTTGTTCAAAGTTGATGAAAATGGAATTCAATTAGGGCTCCGTCCAGCGGCGGCCAGCGGGAGTTCGATTTTTTTCCCCTTTCTTCAACTATGTTCGAGCCGTTATAGGTAAATTCGGTAGGCTCAAAAATAAATTTTAAAAGACAGTTTTACCCTTCTATTGTTCGATTCGTGTTGTGGTAAGTTATCTGCTTGTCTTCGTCTTTTTCTTTTATCCCAGGGTAATAAGGGAAAAAATTTATCAACCGGATATTTATTATTTATCACGTTATTAAAAATATATAAATTTTAGAAAAAAAAATTTATAGAAAAGATATATTTTTTTTATATCATATGTATATTCAATGTTTGACATACATTTCAATGGTATACCCAAATTCAATATAAATTTGATGCACTTTGTAATATTTAGGTGTATCGGTAAAGAAAATTTTAGGGTTCGTTTATTTTTAATTGTGTGTCAATTTTTACAAATGATAATTTTAAAAAAGAGAGCAAATGTATAATTTTTCATTAAATTCATTTTTTTCATAATTACCTTTAGGTTCTGCTATTTGTATTAACAGAAAATCTTGAAAATAAATAATCGCAAGAGTTCTGTTTGGTCTTCTATATTGTATTTAAAATCTTGTAGATCTAGATAAATATGTAACTATCCAAAACATATACAATAGAATTGTTGGGTTCGGCTCAATCATTTTAGGAAAAGATTGGGCCGAGTTTAATTAAAATTCAACTAATAAATCAAACGTAAATTACTGGATTGCGCTTCTTCCGAATGGGATAAGAGAATTCCTACTATTTTTTTATTTTTGATTCTTATACTATATCTCTTTTCTTCTCTTAACTGAAGAAGTAATTGGAAAATAAAATAGCAAGTACAAAAATGAGTAATAACCCTCAGTAGAATTTGAGATGAATAAATTGTTTAGAATAAAAATTCCGATCGTGATTCGAGATGATTTTTCATTTTGATTCAAAAAACCGATAGAGATTTAGGATTATTTTTTCACTCCGAATTATAATGGGATGAGACTGGAAATGGACGGAACGTTATAAATCAGATTTACCAATATGTTATAGGTGATAGCAGCATTGATATTTGTTTTAACCATTTAAGGATTAAGAAGGTAAGTAACCTTGAGTGGTTTCGTGAAAGAAAAGTGAAGAGATGAAAAAGAAAGTGAGCATACCTCTCTTAAATATGGTTTGCAAATGAGTTAAGATTTGGAAAAAAATCATTCTCAAAATCAAGTATTTTTTATTAATATTTTCAAGATATTGAAAAAGTTTAGATTTTTTATTTTTGAATTGATACTATTATTGTATTTTCTCATATTCAGACTTAAATAAAAAAAAAAATTAATAATAACACTTTACTTTCAAAACTCCATCATTTTTAAGTGTGATTTCTATGTTATATTGTATATTATTGATTGAAGTAGATTCATCTTTTTGATGAATCAAAATTCCTTCCCAAATCATATAAACTTCTTCCACCGCATATATGTAGATGATGATATGATGGATTGAGTGAAAGCTTATACTCCCTTCATCCCATAAAAATAAGGCTCGCTTTCATTTTTCATTCATCACAAATTATAGTTCACTTTCTGTTTTTAGAGTATAGTTGATTTCTTAGTTGCCTAATATATCCTTATTTAATGTGTCTTATTATCAACAAATATAAACTATTATTAATTAATTGTACATAAAAATAAAACTAGGGATCTATTAGAAAACATACAAAGTAAAAATTACTATAATAATTGTATTAACTAAAATTAGGCAACCACTCTACTAATTTTATTGAGTTAGAATGTAAGTCATTACCTATAAATTGACCTCTCATTTGAGAGTTCAAACATCCCAACAAGTGTTTAAGCTCCATGTCAATAAAGCTTAGAGAGTGAAGTGTGAGATTTTTTTGTAACAAAGTTTATAATCTTTGTAAATTTTATTCAAGTAGTATTAGAAAGAAAATTTTTCTTATAAACACTCTTCAGTGATTAAAAAATCACAATAATGGCTTCACAACCACTGTTTCTGCATTTGCTGTAACAACAACAATTCTATCTACAACTTTAACCAGACAATCAAATGGATGCATGGCTGGAAGCATAATCAATTTTTTTTAATATATTATAAATCTACAGAAATACAATCTGAAATCTATTGAGACACTAAATACATACGTCTGAAAATGAATAATTATAGTTTCACTTAAACTATCGTAATATTTGGTTTGGTCATGACTATGGCTTGTGAAAAATCACAGAGCAGCTCTGCCAGTCTTCCATTGACTTGCAATACCTTCAAGGCGAACCAAGTTGAGCCACTCATCTTCATAATCAATTTGTGAGCTTCGAACTTTGATTACTCTAGCCTTCAAATTTTAGTTCTTGTGAGAATCAGAAAATGCTTTCTGAAAATTCAGTATATAACGAGTATTTTAAAAATTAGATCGGTGATTGAATTGGTTATATTACTGTACGGGCCAAATTTGGGCCTAAGGATAAAATCGACATTTACTTCAGGGCCAACCACCAAACCTGAAGCCCATTAGTGAGTCCAGCCCATAGGCAAAATATCAGACAAAAATGCCTCATGAGCCCAAGCCCATTATCATCAAGGGAGAACCAACGGACACCAGTTACCAGATCAAGAGAAAACCAGAACTCATAAACATCAACATAAAGTCGACAGTTTCAGAAGATAGACAAACAATCATAAAGACGTTAGTTACTAGACATAAACCATCCAATTAAGCCACCAGTTACAACGACTCCAACGGGCATAAGAGAGACCCCACATCGGGGAGCCTATAAAAGAGAGAAGCAAAGGTATAGAGTGGGAGACATTTTTCTGCACGACATCTATCATCAGATAAAACATAATACTCTGCCCTCACGGCAATCAAATAGAGGTTGAGGTATCCTAAGACCTTGATCCTTTCACCTTCGACTTATTCATATTTTGCTAACTTGAGCGTCGGAGTGCCTACGGCTACCACCACACCGGTGGGCAGTAACCTCCTCGTTCGCTCTATTCTTATTTTACAGGTTCGCTTGTGCCCCTCAATTCATTCTCGATTGTGGACCTTGACCGAAATCAGCGTCCACAATTTGGCGCCCACCGTGGGGCTACCGAGCTGATTTTTGCAAAAACTAAACACTTCTACAAGCAGCTGGAAATGGCCTCGAGCGATGAACAAACCCCGGATCCCATGACTGCACAACTTGCCATGCTCCAAGAACGTCTGCAAGCCCTTGAAGAGGAGAATCTGACAATGCGAAATTCCAACGAAAGCCTACAGAAAAAGCTGGAGCAGTTGTCATCCAATCCCCAGCATAACACTCAAGGTCAAACCAGCGATCCAGACAACCGAATCAATCCGACAGTCCCGCCCATGTCGGATGGGCCAAACAACAATCACCAGCCAACTTCACGTGACCCGAACTCTTCTCTCGATCCAACCCATCAAATTGCTAGCTCCATGAGAAGAGAGATGATTGAATTCAAGGAAGCGATTATGTCCAGACTACCAGGAGTAAGGCTGCCAATCAGGAAGAGCAGAGCTGGAGCAATTTCTGATACCCCATTCGTGGAGTCAATAGTAGTTGTTGAGTTGCCCCAAAAATTCAGCCCACCCAAAATGAAGCAATATGGTGGGTCCACCGATCCAGACGACCACGTAATACATTACAAGTACAAAATTATGTCAACCGGCTTGTCCCCAAGCCAGTGGGAAGCTGGAATGTGTAGAAGCTTTGGGGAAACATTGGCAGAACCAGCCCTTTCTTGGTTCATTAACCTGCCCTACAGGTCAATCGAGTCCTACCAGCAGCTGGCAGACAAGTTCGTGCAACATTTTGCAAGTTCTTGCAAATTAGAGAAGACTTCCGATGATCTCAATTCCATCCAGCAGAGAAGAGGAGAGTCACTACGGAGCTACGTGGCTCGGTTCAACCGGGAGAGGATTACTATCCCAGATCTCCACCAGCCCACTGCGGTAGAAGCCTTCCAGAACGGACTACTATATGACAGTGGACTCTACAAGAAATTAACGAAATTCTGATGCTACACCATGGACCAGGTCATGGCGCGGGCCCAAGTAGAAATAAGATGTGAAGAAGATAAAAGAAACAAGAGAAGGGAAGATGTTACGAATACACGAGTGGACAGAAGGCTTGCTGCTCCCAGGCGACCTGATATGAATATTCACTCTCACAAGGAAAAGAGGAACCAACCAAGAGGAGAGCGAAGACCTTTCTACAAAGATATTGACAGACGACCAATGCCGTACAAAGATCAAGAGGAGATGTCAGCCAGGAAACCCAGGCTCCCGAACTACAACTTTACAATTTCTCCTGGGGAATTGGTCTCCGTACTTAAGAAGATGGGGAGTGAAGTGAAGTGGCCTCCACGTTCCAGAGACAATCCAACCAAAAAAGACACTAGGAAGTGGTGTGAATTCCACAGAGACTACGGTCATACGACAGCGGAATGTGTAGCTTTGAGGTTAGAGGTTCTGGAATTATTGAACAAAGGGTTCCTGAGGGATTTGCTCACTGAGAATGGGAAAACAACCTTGGCGCGAAGGGACGAGAGAGATGGTCAATGAGAAATTCCAACCTCACCACCTCCAATTAATAACACTGTCAATGTTATTTCAGGAGGATCAGGAATCAGTGTGACATCATATTCGGCAGCTAAACGACATTCGAGAGCTCTGGCTAGTGGAAAACTTTATGATCAAACGAGTGCTGATCGACATAGGCTCCTCAGCCAATATCATCTTCGTTACAGCCTTTGCGGATATGGGAGCCGAGTTGGACAAGATAAACAGGCGGACGACAGTACTGATTGGGTTTAGTGGGGAGCAAAAATTCACGATGGGGGAAATATCGCGCCCAGTCTACGTAGCATGAGTCAACAAAATGACCACGTTATTGGTCTTGGATAGCCCATCGGCCTACAATCTAATCATGGGCAGACCTTGGATTCACGACATGAGGGCGATCTCATCCACCTACCATCAAGTTATAAAATTCCCAACCAATTGGGGGGTTCAAGAAGTTAAAGGTGATAGATTTGCATCAAGAAGCTGCTACCAGAAGACTTTGAAGGCGAAAGCTGAGTCAGCATAGAAATTACAGGCTGGGCCTCGTGTTCCGGAGCCGACTCTACCAAATCTAGAGGAGCTCGACGAGGTCCAGATTCACCCTCAATTTACAGATCACAAGGCATTGATTGGAGCTGACTTAGATCCCAAACTAAGAGCCGACCTAGTTGAATTCTTGAAGAAGCGACACGACAGTTTTGCATGGTCTCACAAAGATATGACTGGAATAGACCCAGAGCACATTACTCACGAATTGCATGTGGATCCAGGCCACACATCTGTTAGGCAGAAAAGAAGGAAGTTCGCTCCTGAAAGGAACCAGGTCATAGATGAAGAGGTTCAGAAGTTATTGCAGAATGGAGCAGTTAGGGAAGTACAGTTTCCAGAGTGGCTTGCGAATGTTGTAGTTGTGAAGAAAAAGAATGGAAAATGGAGAGTCTGCATCGACTTTACGGATCTGAACAAAGCTTGTCCAAAGGATTCGTTCCCACTGCCACATATTGATTCAATGGTCGACGCTACAGCTGGACATGAGCTATTAAGCTTTATGGATGCGTATTCAGGCTACAACCAGATCCTCATGCATCCTGACGATCAAGAGAAGACAGCCTTTGTCACTAACCGAGGAATTTTCTGCTACAAGGTCATGCCATTCGGCTTAAAAAATACAGGAGCAACATACCAACGACTGGTCAATAAGATGTTCGACAGTCAAATTAGGAAGAGAATGGAGGTTTACATAGACGATATGCTGGTGAAGTCTATTAAATCAGAGTAATATCTCAACCATATGGAAGAAGCCTTCGACATCATAGACATGTACGGAATGAAATTGAATCCTACTAAGTGTGCGTTTGGTGTCTGTAGACATTGCATTTTTGCATATCAGCCCGATGATGAGTCTCGTAGGGAGACACTATCTCTTTAGTTGTGAAAGCCGCGGGAAACGGACGTTGGAAGGGTAAAGTTGGAAATTAGCATTTGGACGGATTTAACTCGCTTGTTTCGCTTCGGGTTCGCTTGTGGGACCTCTATTTTAAAAACACACCAAACCCATAAATCACATCTCACAAATTAAATAATTAAAACATTTAAAATACATGTCACAAATTAAATTAAATTAAATTAAATTGAATTAAATTAAATTAAATCAAAACCAATTAAATCCAATTAAATTAAATTCACAAATTAAATTAAACTAAATCTAATTAAATTAAATTTCAAAAATAAATAAATCACTCCCCTAATTTAAATCATTCACTCACCAAATTAAATAATTTATTGTCTTAAATAATCAAATTAAATACACACATAAATTGATTTTATTCCTTTCAAAACATGCACAAACTTAACCCTAATTCTCCTACCCTCTCTATAAAAATAATAACCCAAGACGATTCACCTCCCTCTCCCATCTTCTCTCGCGCAGCCTCCACAAACCCTAATAACCCTTGAAACACAACCACCCTCCTGACTCCACGAAACCAACCCACGCCACCTGCCCATGTCCTCACCGCTTCACCTCACTACCTAAACAGCTCACAAACACGTAGCAGCCTTGGGTTCTTCACGCCACTGACCTAGCAAGCACATCACCCACGGAACCAAACACATACCAAAAAACCCTAGTGTGGGACACAGAAACTGAGCGACGCCGTTCCTAGGCTCGCGGCCTAGTTGGGAAGGATTACATAACATGGAGTCGCCACCCGGTGTGAACCGGGACAAAGATTTAAGGCCGCACTCACCCCTCGCAAGGGAAAACCTCAAACCGTTGGGTTCGGAATGGTCCCTTACTTATGTCACTTGTAATGAAAGGATTCATGTAATAATTTAAACAAGCTGAAGTAACACTTATTCCTAAGGGTATCATGCTTCTAAATTCACATTTATAAAATAGAATGTGCGTCTAAATATACATGTATTTCACATATATCTTACATTTAAATTTGCATGCTTAACATATATCAAGATAGCAACTAACATACAACTTTACTTGCATATCACATTCAGGGAAAAAAAAAACACAAGCACACATATTAACCATACAAGCACACATATGGGCACTTTTCAAGTGGTACGTGGAATTGTGGCCCAAGTACAGACCGCATTACCGTCCATTCGGAATCGGCTACGGAATTTACGTCTGGGTTTCCATCCGATATACCGCAAGAAATAATGCTCAAATGTTATCATGACATAAGCATACGAATTGTGACACATTTGCATAAGAAAGATCAACTAATAGACAATTATGCATGAATATAATAAGACAGACTCAGTTCAGTGTGTGTGCGTTCGTGTAGCGTTCGTAAACGCGTTCGAACGGAAATGAAACAGAATGCTCACGTTCGAGTAGCGTTCGTAAACGCGTTCGAACGGAAATGAAACAGAATGCTCACGTTCGAGTAGCGTTCGTAAACGCGTTCGAACGGAGACGAGACAGAATGCTCACGTTCGAGTAGCGTTCGTAAACGCGTTCGAACGGAGATGAGACAGAAAGCTCACGTTCATATGGCGTTTGTTAACGCGTTCGAACGGATACGAGACCTGACACATAATAAGGCAAAAACACATGCGCGTTCGGGTTGCGTTCGTGAACGCGTTCGAACGGACACGGACCTGATGCAATACATAAACAGAAAATAAAAGGGCGCGGCGAAGCACTGCCGTAAAGGTGACCTTTTGGGGCTCTTGATCTCTCAAAGAGAGGACCTTTAGACCAACATGCTAAGCCCATGCGCGTCATATCACACATGCAAGAATAGAACCAATCATATCAACCAAGTATGCCCGATTGAACGCATCTTACATCCAATCCGAACACACGTCAACCGGCGCGGCAAAGCATCGTGGTAAAGGGCTTTTAGCCCCTCCCCATAGGGGATCTCACAACACACTTACTAAGCCCATGCGCTCGATTGACTTATACATACGAAAATAAAGATAATAATATCAAACTAAGTATGCTCGATTGAACGTATCTTGCGTCCAACCGAACATACACCAACCGGCGCGGCGAAGTAGTGTCGCGAAGGTGGCCTTTTCGGCTCTTTGTCTCACAAATGGAGTACCTTTGGACTAACTCACTAAGCCCATGCGCTTGGTTGAATCATACAAAAATAAACAATATATTGAATTCAAGAGAAAACTAAATAAACAAAAAGCAACACAACGAAAGAGAGATGGTGCCGTTTACTCAAGCGGTACGTGGAGTTGTGGCCCGAGTACAGATCATATTACCGTCCATTCGGAATCGGCTATGAAATTTATGTCCGGGTTTCCATCCGATATACCGCGAGAGTTGACACATCTCTCATTCATCTAATGCCCACAACATATTACATCTCATAATTCATGCATATTTACATACTCAAAAATCACAACACACATTTCAACATTACAATCATGCAAGAAATACTTAATAAATAATGCGGAAAAGGAAAACAAGTGTGAAAGATACCCTCAGGTCTAACCTTTTAAGCCGTCTCTCGGACTCACGTTCCACGAAGATCGAAAGGGGGGTAAAGCTCCGCAACTTTTCTGGTCCCTGGTTTAACGTCCTAGCTCACTGCTTCGCTGCTTTGCTTATTGTTCGAACTCTGTTCTGCTCCTATTCGGCTCATGTTTTGCTGCTCACTGCACGGGCTACCTGTTTCAATGTTTTCAAAGAACTATTCCAAGTTGTGTGGGTTCTTAGTGCAATTAAAAGTGATTATTTTTAAGGTTATCTATGTAGTTTTCCAAGTTACCGTTTTTTAAAGATTTGGGCTGCTGTTAAGGTGATTTGGGAGGTTATTTAGGTGTGTTTTAGGGTGTGGTTTTTTTGGTGGTAATTTTCGGTGGTGGAGGGCTGCTGTGTAGATGGGTGTTTCGGCTACAGGGGGGAGGTGGCTTGTGGTGGTTTCTTTGTTTTCTTGCTTGTGTATGTGTGAAGTGTTTTCTCTTTTTGCTTGTTTGGTCTTGGGTGTGTAGAGAGAGTCTAGAGAGATTTTGAGAGAGTTTGGGTGTGAATTCTATGTGTTAAGGAGAGGATGGCCTTGGTTAGGGGTTGTTTATATAGAGAATGGCTAGGGTTTACAAGGGAAGGGATTTGTGCATTAAATTAGGATATGATTTAGTGTTTAGCAAGGAAAGTCAAAGATTGAGGGGGGGGGGACAAATTTGGTTTAGATTAGGAAGTCAATACTTTTAAATTGGTGGATATCTTATTGAATTAGGAAGTCAAATATATGATTGGCTTTAATTGGTTAAGATTGATTTTAATTAGGCAAATCTTATTTTTAGTTTTAGTATATAATATATTTGATTCATTTATATTAGGCATGATTTTATTTTAAGTTGGTAATTGTTTATTTTAATTGGTAAATGATTTAAATGTTTTATTTTAATGTTTAATATTTAATTTAATATTTAATTATTTAATTTGGGATGTGTTTTATGGGCTTTGGGGAGCTAAATGGGCTGGGTGTGAGGCTAGCAGCAAAACCAGAATTACCGACACTGTTCGAACGCTCCCTCGAACGCTACACGAACGCCCGCAATCTGTTTCCCGTTCGAACGAAGTAACGAACGCAGCACCAACGAAGACAGTGAGCTTGCTTATTCTGAACTTCCCCTTCCGATATCCGTTTCCCGCGGCATCCGTGACTCAAAAGGTAGTTGTCTCCAAATGAGACTCATCATCGGGTTTCACATGCGAAAATACAATGCCTACACCTAGAATCCTCACAGCCTCTCTTCTCTCGAACACAGCAGCCCCAGCTTCCCACCTTGACGCAGCAACCTTTCTCTCTTCCACCTTCACGGCACTACACCATACTCTCAAACACCACAGCCCCTATATCACAGCCTCTCTTCACTTCACGCTAAGGGCGACAAATCAATCAACCCTAGAGCACAACTACACAGCGCATAAAACCAATCTCCCACTCACGCACAAATTGACCTCTTCAAGCCCATTATCCACACAGCTCTTCGCCTCTCCCTGGCCAATCACGCCACACAGCTTCCATAAGCCACCTGCCCCCCTCGACCTCACTGACGTATCCACACTGCAACTCCAACACACGGCCAAAACGATAAACACACAGCTCTTCACCTTTTCAATACACACACAGCCGAGACACAGTAAACCCTCACCGACTCCCACATCGACCAAACAAGATAACTGCCCTCCACTCAGCCAATTCACTTCACACCTTTAAGCCATTTAGCTACAGCTCACACGGCATCACCCAGCCCCTTAACCGACTCAGTCACAGCCACGCACCATCATCACAAACAAAACCCTAAAACGCACATGAGGCAGACCTTTCACTCACTAACCTAGATCAGAAGCCACAAACCAGCCATCACAGGCCACCTTAAAACGCAACCCTCACGTCCACGTCTCACCGAACAACAAACAACACAACCCTTATGTCCCTTAAAGCCACCATCAAACCGCCTAAAAGACAAGAAGCTACGGGCCACAATAGCCCCCCACATGAACCATTACACCCTGATCGTAGAACCTCACAGCAGTCCCCCTCATCCTCGGCAAAACATCAAACCATCACTGGAACCACCACAAGAACCAGCAGCCCATTCACCATGCACGTAAAGAAACCCTAGCTGACTCACGCAGCACCCACTTGCCCCTCCAGCTCACGCAAGCAACTAGCCTTCACGCCAGCCCTTTACCCCTTCGCGCCTAATGCACATTCCCTCATCACACAGCCCCTTTAATTGCCGAGAAAATCATCTCCTAATCAGTCCATGAGATCACCGAAATTACCCCCAGACTACCCAGCTAATTACCGAGAAACTGCCCACTGCACTGCCCAAAAGACTGCCGCAATATACCCAGTCCAGTCGCATATAATACCCCAACAGTAACAAAAACTGCCCCCTGGAACCCTTCCAAAACTGCAGCCCAAACCAGTAGCCTAAATTACCAAAACAGTCCCCAAATCTCTGAAAACAGTCCCCAAAACAGTAGCTTAATAGACCTGAAACAGTGACCAGAAAATACCCTCAAAACAGTAGAGAACGGATGAAAACACACCAACAGCAACCGACAGTGAAACAGCGAGGAAAGACGTTGGATTAGTGAACCAGAAAAGTTGCGGAGCAACAACCCTTCCGACGGCCGTGTAACGCGCTTTCGTGAGACGACAAAAGAGGTTAGACCTGAGGGCACCTTTTTATTTATATCTTTCGTTTTATTTTATTTATTTTAAAAATATTATTGCATGATAGTCGTTTGAGGCATGATATGATTGTTGGATGAGCGGGATGTGTGTTCCCTTTTGTGGTATATCGGATGGAAACCCGGACGTAAATTCTGTAGCCGAATCCGAATGGACGGTAGTGCGGTTTGTACTCGGGATACAACGCCACGTACCACTTAAGAGACACGTATTTCGTCTCATCCTAACTTGTATTTGAGCATGTTATAGTCTTTAGGTTATTTGTTTATTATTTAAAGCATGGTTTAATTTAGTTTGTTATTTATTTGTTAAAGCATGTTTAGGTTGTTCATTATGCATGTTCTTAGTTTATGATGCGTTTGGGTAATGATTTATACATGTTGATTTAATGGTTCAATATGCTTGTTGTGTTACATTGCGTGGAATTATTTGGATGAAAGCATGTTAGATCTAAGTACTCTTGAGCATGATTATTGAGTAGACTTGGTTGATTCATTGCACAAATTATATCATCACAAGTGACATAAGTAAGGGACCATTCCGAACCCAACGGTTTGAGGTCTTCCCTTGCGAGAGGTGAGTGCGGCCTTAAATCTTTGTCCCGGTTCACACCGGGTGGCGACTCCATGTTATTTCGTACTTCCCAACTAGGCCGCGAGCCTAGGAACGGCGTCGCCCAGGTCCTGTTGTCTACAGTCTGGCGACTCCACTGGGGATAAGAGAATTGGCCCCGAAATCATGTCTTGTGATGTGTATAATTTGTGCATTAGTTGACCGTTTCTATAGTGGGTTGAGGGAATTCAATCAAAGGCATTGTCATAAACCCGCATGAGAACGATAATTGTATATCCTATAGAAGTTGCCCCTTTATGCTTTTGAAAACCACATGCATATTATATCTCATACATCTCATGCATCTCATGCATACACGCATCATGTTAACCCCGTGTCTTAAAAGCCATCATAGATATTTGTTGGGTTAGAAAAAAGGTTTGTCAAGAGGAGTTTGGCAAACATGGATAGCGGGGAAAGGAAATCGAGAAACAGAAAACCTTACGACAAGGATAGAAAGACCATTGGGGGGGCCTTCAAAAAAAAAAAAAAGAAGAGAAAAAAAAAAAAGAGAAGGAAAAAAAAGGAGAAAAAAAAAATTATTATTTGTTTTTTTCATTGATAGTTAGACATAAGTCCGATGATGAAATTGTTTGCTTTAGGGTGAAGCCTTAGAAACGATAAACTCTTGACGTGCTTTTATCTGATAATTTGAGTAATTGATCTATGTTAGACTCGTAAGCACTTGATTATGGTTCTTAGCAGTGAAAACCTAAGTAGTTAGCAAAGTGACTAGTCAAAGAAATTGTAGGTCGGTGAATGACCGTTTGCTTAGATGTCTATCTTGATTTGCTTATGTTATGATGTGTGGTATGGTTGAAAATGAAAAAAAAGTCTCTAAAGAAAAGAATTGAACCACCCATAACCGATAAGCGTGAAGCTACCCATGGGCGAGTATTAGGACCACCATGAGGAGAAATGCTACCTTAAAGGATAGGTGTGTTGAAAAAAAAAGAGAAGGAAAAAAAAAAAAGAAAAAAAAAAAAAAAAAAAATGAAGTTCAAAATGAAAAGGAAAAAATGAGAGACAAAGGAAAAGAGAAAGAAAACCATACCACATTGAGCACAGAAAAGCAACTGCATGCATAACTGAGACATCTAGGTTGGTTTGACCCATCGATCCCGATTTTGAAACGAAATCATTGAGTTATCTTACTTAAGGATCAAGCTGCAAAGGAACCTTTGCACACACACACTTTGAGTCTGGCATAGATCATTTATTCAAAAACTCATATTTGAGTTGCATTGAGTGTTTTGAATGTTCTCTGGTTTCATTACTGGACATTCCTTGAGGACGATAATATGTATAACTATTGGGACTATTTCGTAGCATGTGATATAATATGATGATATGGAAGGCCCCACCATGTGGTTCATCTTGACTAAATGCAAACAGCGGAGAACAGAAAGCTAAATCAAGACTGGGAGTGACCAGTCTACCACCTCGTGAATCCGGGACATAACAAGAAATTGAGCCATGAGACCAGAGAGAATACTGTGCAATCACCTGGAGAACTGGCGGAAGACCTAACCCAACGGAATAGGAAATTCATTCATGCATGCATGCATACACATAACATATTTTGCATTCTTTTTTGTGTTTGTTTCGTTTTGTATTCACAGGTTTCAAAGAAGAAAAAGAGAAAGCAGCAAAGACAAGTCAATCAGAAGCAGCAACAATACAGTCAGTTTCATAAATGAATCAGCATTAGTTTCGGGGATGAGTCCCAGGGTTGAGGCCCATATCAGTTTCAGTTTTGGGGATGAGTCCCAGGGTTGAAGCCTATATCAGTTTCAGTTCGGAATGAATCACAGGGTCGAGGCCCATATCGTCAGAGTTTTGGAATGAATCTTAGGGTCGAGGCCCACATTATCACCAGTTTCAGGAATGAAGCCCACATTCAGCACAGTTCAGAAATGAACCATCAGCATCAGTTTCGCAGGGTATGGCACTTTGGGGGCGAGGCCCACATTAGCATCAGCATCAGTCTTGTCGGGCATGGCACTCTGGGGTGAAGCCCTCATTATCATTATTAGTCTGGTCGAGTATGACACTCTGGGGGCGAGGCCCATATCAGTATCAGTTTGGGACGATATCCATATCGGTATCAGTTTGGGGGCGAGGCCCATATCAGTAACAGTTCGGGGGTGAGGCCCATATCATTATCAGTATTAGTCTTGTCGGGTATGACACTCTGGGGGCGAGGCCCATATCATTATCAGTATTAGTATTGCCGGGTATGGCACTTTGGGGCGAGGCCCACATCACATCACTAGTATCAGTCTTACCGGGTATGGCATTCTGAGGGCGAGGCCCACATTGGTTCAGTATTAGTTCTGCCAGGTATGGAGATATCAGATCAGCTCTGCCAGATACGGTACTCCAGGTATGGAGATATCAGATCAGCTCTGCCAGATACGGTACTCCAGGTATGGAGATATCAGATCAGTTCTGCTAGGTATGGTAATCCGAGAATGGATCAGAGTTCGAGAATGAACAAGCCAGGAATGGTAATCTGAGAATGGATCAGAGTTCGAGAATGAACAAGCCGAGAATGGTAATCCGAGAATGGATCAGAGTTCGATAATGGACAAGCCGAGAATGGTAATCCGAGAATGGATCAGAGTTCGAGAATGAACAAGCCGGAAATGGTAATCCGAGAATGGATCAGAGTTCGAGAATGAACAAGCCGAGAATGGTAATCCGAGAATGGATCAGAGTTCGAGAATTGACAAGCCGAGAATGGTAATCCAAGAATGGATCAGAGTTCGAGAATGAACAAGCCGGGAATGGTAATCCGAGAATGGATCAGAGTTCGAGAATGAACAAGCCGAGAATGGTAATCCGAGAAATGAAGCAGAGTTCGAGAATGAACAAGTCGAGAATGGCACTCCGAGAATGGAGCACAGTTCAGGAATGAACAAAAGCCGGGAATGACACTCCGAGAATGGAGCACGGTTCGAGAATGGACCACCATCATATCAGTATCAGTTCGGGCGAGGCCCATATCAGTATCAGTTTGAGGGCGAGGTCCCTATTGTCAGCGGTGTTGGGTCGAGGTGCCCAGGGTCGAGGTGCCCCCGTTGTCGGTTGTAGTTCCGGGTCGAGGTGCCCACTACATCATCATATTGAGGGCGAGGTCCCTATTGTCAGCGGTGTTGGGTCGAGGTGCCCATGGTCGAGGTGCCCCCGTTGTCGGTTGTAGTTCCGGGTCGAGGTGCCTAGGGTCGAGGTGCCCACTACATCATTATCAGTTTGAGGGCGAGGTCCCTATTGTCAGCGGTGTTGGGTCGAGGTGCCCCCGTTGTCGGTTGTAGTTCCGGGTCGAGGTGCCCAGGGTCGAGGTGCCCACTACATCATTATCAGTTCGAGGGTGAGGTCCCTATTGTCAGCGGTATTGGGTCGAGGTGCCCAGGGTCGAGGTGCCCCCGTTGTCGGTTGTAGTTCCGGGTCGATGTGCCTAGGGTCGAGGTGCCCACTACATCATTATCATATTTTGTCAGCGGTATTGGGATGCGTCCCAGGGTCGAGGCCCCCGTTGTCGGTTGCAGTTATCGGGATGCGTCCCAGGGTCGTGGACCCACTGCATCATATTTTGGGGATGCGTCCCCGGGCCGAGGCCCATTTTGTCAGCGGTATTGGGATGCGTTCCAGGGTCGAGGCCCCCGTTGTCGGTTGCAGTTATCGGGATGCGTCCCAGGGTCGTGGACCCACTGCATCATATTTTGGGGATGTGTCCCCGGGCCGAGGCCCATTTTGTCAGCGGTATTGGGATGCGTCCCAAGGTCGAGGCCCCCGTTGTCGGTTGCAGTTATTGGGATGCGTCTCAGGTTCGTGGAACCACTGCATCATATTTTGGGGATGCGTCCCCGGGCCGAGGCCCATTTTGTCAGCGGTATTGGGATGCGTCCCAGGGTCGAGGCCCCCGTTGTCGGTTGCAGTTATTGGGATGCGTCCCAGGATCGAGGTCCACTGCATCATCAGCTCAGCGGAGCAGGAGGCAAGTCAGGTGGCAGCTGGCGAGCCAGGTAAGTAAAAATGCATTGCATAACTTTGATAGGATTGTTCAAAGTCACACACTGCACAAGTCCCATCAAGTGGGGGCGACTGTAGACATTGCATTTTTGCATATCAGCCCGATGATGAGTCTCGTAGGGAGACACTATCTCTTTAGTTGTGAAAGCCGCGGGAAACGGACGTTGGAAGGGTAAAGTTGGAAATTAGCATTTGGACGGATTTAACTCGCTTGTTTCGCTTCGGGTTCGCTTGTGGGACCTCTATTTTAAAACACACCAAACCCATTAAATCACATCTCACAAATTAATAATTAAAACATTTAAAATACATGTCACAAATTAAATTAAATTAAATTAAATTGAATTAAATTAAATTAAATCAAAACCAATTAAATCCAATTAAATTAAATTCACAAATTAAATTAAACTAAATCTAATTAAATTAAATTTCAAAAATAAATAAATCACTCCCCTAATTTAAATCATTCACTCACCAAATTTAAATAATTTATTGTCTTAAATAATCAAATTAAATACACACATAAATTGATTTTATTCCTTTCAAAACATGCACAAACTTAACCCTAATTCTCCTACCCTCTCTATAAAAATAATAACCCAAGACGATTCACCTCCCTCTCCCATCTTCTCTCGCGCAGCCTCCACAAACCCTAATACCCTTGAAACACAACCACCCTCCTGACTCCACGAAACCAACCCACGCCACCTGCCCATGTCCTCACCGCTTCACCTCACTACCTAAACAGCTCACAAACACGTAGCAGCCTTGGGTTCTTCACGCCACTGACCTAGCAAGCACATCACCCACGGAACCAAACACATACCAAAAAACCCTAGAATCCTCACAGCCTCTCTTCTCTCGAACACAGCAGCCCCAGCTTCCCACCTTGACGCAGCAACCTTTCTCTCTTCCACCTTCACGGCACTACACCATACTCTCAAACACCACAGCCCCTATATCACAGCCTCTCTTCACTTCACGCTAAGGGCGACAAATCAATCAACCCTAGAGCACAACTACACAGCGCATAAAACCAATCTCCCACTCACGCACAAATTGACCTCTTCAAGCCCATTATCCACACAGCTTTTCGCCTCTCCCTGGCCAATCACGCCACACAGCTTCCATAAGCCACCTGCCCCCCTCGACCTCACTGACGTATCCACACTGCAACTCCAACACACGGCCAAAACGATAAACACACAGCTCTTCACCTTTTCAATACACACACAGCCGAGACACAGTAAACCCTCACCGACTCCCACATCGACCAAACAAGATAACTGCCCTCCACTCAGCCAATTCACTTCACACCTTTAAGCCATTTAGCTACAGCTCACACGGCATCACCCAGCCCCTTAACCGACTCAGTCACAGCCACGCACCATCATCACAAACAAAACCTAAAACGCACATGAGGCAGACCTTTCACTCACTAACCTAGATCAGAAGCCACAAACCAGCCATCACAGGCCACCTTAAAACGCAACCCTCACGTCCACGTCTCACCGAACACAAAACAACACAACCCTTATGTCCCTTAAAGCCACCATCAAACCGCCTAAAAGACAAGAAGCTACGGGCCACAAATAGCCCCCCACATGAACCATTACACCCTGATCGTAGAACCTCACAGCAGTCCCCCTCATCCTCGGCAAAACATCAAACCATCACTGGAACCACCACAAGAACCAGCAGCCCATTCACCATGCACGTAAAGAAACCCTAGCTGACTCACGCAGCACCACTTGCCCCTCCAGCTCACGCAAGCAACTAGCCTTCACGCCAGCCCTTTACCCCTTCGCGCCTAATGCCACATTCCCTCATCACACAGCCCCTTTAATTGCCGAGAAAACCATCTCCTAATCAGTCCATGAGATCACCGAAATTACCCCCAGACTACCCAGCTAATTGCCGAGAAACTGCCCACTGCACTGCCAAAAGACTACCGCAATATAACCCAGTCCAGTCGCATATAATACCCCAACAGTAACAAAAACTGCCCCCTGGAACCCTTCCAAAACTGCAGCCCAAACCAGTAGCCTAAATTACCAAAACAGTCCCCAAATCTCTGAAAACAGTCCCCAAAACAGTAGCTTAATAGACCTGAAACAGTGACCAGAAAATACCCTCAAAACAGTAGAGAAACGGGATGAAAACAGCAGCCCAAACAGTGAAACAGCGAGGAAAGACGTTGGATTAGTGAACCAGAAAAGTTGCGGAGCAACAACCCTTCCGACGGCCGTGTAACGCGCTTTCGTGAGACGACAAAAGAGGTTAGACCTGAGGGCACCTTTTTATTTATATCTTTCGTTTTATTTTATTTATTTTAAAAATATTATTGCATGATAGTCGTTTGAGGCATGATATGATTGTTGGATGAGCGGGATGTGTGTTCCCTTTTGTGGTATATCGGATGGAAACCCGGACGTAAATTCTGTAGCCGAATCCGAATGGACGGTAGTGCGGTTGTACTCGGGATACAACGCCACGTACCACTTAAGAGACACGTATTTCGTCTCATCCTAACTTGTATTTGAGCATGTTATAGTCTTTAGGTTATTTGTTTATTATTTAAAGCATGGTTTAATTTAGTTTGTTATTTATTTGTTAAAGCATGTTTAGGTTGTTCATTATGCATGTTCTTAGTTTATGATACGTTTGGGTAATGATTATACATGTTGATTTAATGGTTCAATATGCTTGTTGTGTTACATTGCGTGGAATTATTTGGATGAAAGCATGTTAGATCTAAGTACTCTTGAGCATGATTATTGAGTAGACTTGGTTGATTCATTGCACAAATTATATCATCACAAGTGACATAAGTAAGGGACCATTCCGAACCCAACGGTTTGAGGTCTTCCCTTGCGAGGGGTGAGTGCGGCCTTAAATCTTTGTCCCGGTTCACACCGGGTGGCGACTCCTTGTTATTTCGTACTTCCCAACTAGGCCGCGAGCCTAGGAACGGCGTCGCCCAGGTCCTGTTGTCTACAGTGTCGCCTCAGGGAAATTCTTGGGATACGTAGTCACTCGACGAGGGATAGAAGCGAAACCAGACCAGATTAAATCAGTTCTCGACATCCCCTCACCTTCCAACCCGAAGGACGTCATGCGAGTAACTGGGAGGATCGCTGCATTAAACAGGTTCATTTCCAAATCCACAGATAAGAGTTTTCTGTTCTTTTTAGCTTTGAAAAAGGCGAACAGCTTCGAGTGGACTCCCGCTTGTGAAGAGACGCTAAGAAGACTCAAACAATACCTCACCACACCTCCTCTGTTGTCAAAGCCACTCGACAATGAGAGGTTGTACCTCTACTTGGGAGTTTCAGAGCACGCGGTTAGCGGAGTCTTAGTGAGAGAGGAAACGGAAATCCAACTACCAGTCTACTACGTGAGTAAAGCATTGTTGGGAGCAGAATCACGCTACCCGTTAATGGAGAAGTTGGTATTCGCTCTAGTTACGACCGCGAGAAAGCTCAGACCCTACTTTCAAGGACACCCGATCACGGTATACACGACATATCATCTAAGAAGCATACTCCATAAACCAGAATTATCAGGGAGATTGATGAAGTGGGCAATTAAACTTGGAGAACATGACATATCATACCAGCCTAGGACCGCCATCAAATCTCAAGCTTTGGCGGATTTCGTGGCCGATTTCACTCTCGGCCTACTTGCAGCAGCTGAAAATGAGGTCTATTCCATTCAACCGACAATTCCTTGGAAACTAGCAGTCGACGGATCCAGTAATAAAAAGGGCTGCGATCTTGGAATCATGATCACTACTCCGGCAGGCGACATTCTGCAACAAGCAATCAAATGCGGTTTTAGAGTTACCAACAACGAAGCAGAATAAGAAGCATTGATCGCTGGATTATCCTTAGCAAAGGAACTGGGAGCCAGAGAGATAGAAGTGAAGTTCGACTCTCAGTTGATTGTCAACCAGATCATGGGGTCCTATTGTAGGCATTGCATTTTTGCATGTGAAACCCGATGAGGAGTCTTATTTGGAGACAACTATCTCTTAAGTCGTGGAAGTCGCGGGAAACGGTCGTCGGAAGGGAAGCGTCAAGAATTGACGTTTTGTTGGATTTAGTTCACGTGTTTAGCTTCGGGTTCGCTGTTGGATCTCCGTTTTAAAACTTAACCTTAGCCCAAGCCCATTAAGTCACATCCAAAGATAATTAAAACATTTAAAATACATGTCACAAATTAAATTTAAATTAAATCTAAATAAATTAAAACCGATTAAATTAAACACAAATTAAATTGAATTAAATAACCAAATTAATTAAATTAAATGTTAAATCTAAAAATCACAAACCAATTAAATTAATTAAATTAAATTCACAAATTAAATCCAGTTAAATAAATTCCAAATCAAATTAAATATAACAAATTAAATTAAAATCAATCAAAATAAAATAATTCCTAATTTAAATAATTACCCACCTAAAATGACACACCTAATTTAATTGATTTCCCTTCCTAATTTAACACAAGCAAACCCTAATACACTAATATATAAACATAACAATAAAAACCCTAATGGACCCTCCTCTGATTCACGACAAAACACATAAAAAAACCCTAAAAGACCACTCACACGCAGCAACAAAACAACACTCACGCATGACCCTTCAACCAGCCACGAACTGACACTGCCAACAATGATCAACCCTTCGTCAAAGCACACAGCCGCCCTTCCACCAACGGAAACCAGATCCCTAAAGCCCTTGGACTGTGACCTGAAGCCATCCATGTGAAGCAACCCACCGAGACTGAACAAGAGATACACGACATACACAGGCCACAAACCACAGCAATCAAACACGCTGACTGCCCTCTTCCCCCCAAACAAACCCTAGGCATTCTCCCTCTCGCCACAAGCGCCCAAACACTAGCTTCACTGCCTCAAGCCATCATGCACGTTGCACACACTGCCACCTAGATTCACTGCCTCCACACCTTCGCCCATTGCCTCTTCACGCTTGCCCCCCCTGGCCTTAACACCACACTGCACGGCCTACACGCCACAACATATTTCCTTCACCTGAATAAAGCCACTTGCCGCACACTACTTAACCCAAATAGCCCATTGCAACTCCACATCTGCCTGCCTCTTGCCAGCACCTTACACTCACCGACTAAAACCTCAACGCACATAACCTAACACACACGAGCAGCCCTCACCCACCGACCGAGCACACAATCAACACAGATCTTTACCTATTGCTTCAGCGCCTAAAACAGACCACACCAAGCAACCACATCTTGCCTTCATTCATAAGCCCCTATCCCACATCGCCTAGCCTTCAACAACCACGCCATTATCCCTCAAATCAGCTCCTTTTGATTCACGCTAAATCACCAACAAAACCAGCCCAGTTCACACGCATTTAACTCCCAAATTAACCCCAAAACTGCACCAAAACTCCCCAGAAAACTGCCTCTTAACTGACACCCCAAACAGCCCACTAACCGATTGAATAACCACCAAAAACTGCACTGAAACACAGCCTGTTTGACCACCGAACCTGCCCTAAAACTGCCCACAAAACTGTCCAGAAAATTATCCAGAAAACTGCCAAAATAGTCCCCAAACAGTGATCAGAAAATAGAAGCAGAAACACCGTGAAATGGAGTAAAAACAGCAGCCCAAACAGTGAAACAGCGAGGAAATACGTTGGATTAGTGAACCAGAAAAGTTACGGAACATCAACCATTCCAACGGCCGTGTAACGCACTTTCGAGAGACGACAAAAGAGATTAGACCTGAGGGTACCCTTTTATCTATTATCTTTCGTTTCTTTTAATCGTTTATTAAATTTAATTCGCATGAGAGTCATTATTTGAATTGTGTTGTGGCCGTTGGATGAATGGATATGTGTTCTTCTTTTGTGGTATATCGGATGGAAACCCGGACGTAAATTCCGTAGCCGATTCCGAATGGATGGTAGTGCGGTCTGCACTCGAGATACAACGCCACGTACCACTTAAGACACACATATTCCGTCTCATCCAAACTTGTATTTGAGCATGTGATAGATTCATAGGTTGTTTTATTTATTTTTTAAGCATGATCGTGTTAATTAGGCATGTCGTTTCTTTATTCTTTATGCATGATGTTTCGTTTAGTTTATGTTTATGTTTAATTAGTTATTTGTTTACTTTGGTTTAATGGTTCAATATGCTCGTTGTGTTATATTGCGTGGAGTTATTAGGATGAAAGCATGTTAAATCTGAATACCCTTGAGCATGAATGTTGAATAGATTCGGTAGTTTATTGCACAAATCATATCATCACAAGTGACATAAGTAAGGGACCATTCCGAACCCAACGGTTTGAGGTCTTCCCTTGCGAGGGGTGAGTGCGGCCTTAAATCTTTGTCCCGGTTCACACCGGGTGGCGACTCCATGTTATTCAGTACTTACCAAACTAGGCCGCGAGCCTAGGAACGGCGTCACCCAGGTCCTGTGTCCTACAGTCTGGCGACTCCACTGGGGATAGAGAATCGGCCCCGAAATCATGTCTTGTGATGTGTATAATTTGTGCATTAGTTGACCGTTTCTATAATGGGTTGAAGGAGTTCAATCAAAGGCATTGTCATAAACTCGCATGAGAATGATAGTTGTATATCCTATAGAAGTTGCTCCTTTATGCTTTTGATAACCACATGCATATTAAATCTCATACATCGCATGCATCTCATGCATACATGCATCATGTTAACCCTCTGTGTCTTAAAAGCCATCATAGATATTCGTTGGGTTAGAGGAAAAAAAAAAGGGGGTTTGTCAAGGGGATTTTAGCAAACATGGATAGCGGGGAAGAGGAAATCGAGAAACAGAAAACCTTACGGTAATGATAGAAAGACCATTGGGGGGGCCTTCAGAGAAAAAGACAAAAAGAAAAAAAGAAAAAGATAAGAAAGAAAAAAAAAAGAAAAAAAAAATTGTTTGTTTTAGTCATTGATAGTTAGACATAAGTCCGATGATGAAATTGATTGCTTTAGGGTGAAACCTTAGAAACGATAAACCTTTGACGTGCTTTTATCTGATAATTTGAGTAATTGATCTATGTTAGACTCGTAAGCACTTGATTATGGTTCTTAGCAGTGAAAACCTGAGTAGTTAGCAAAGTGACTAGTCAAAGAAATTGTAGGTCGGTGAATGACCGTTTGCTTAGATGTCTATCTTGATTTGCTTATGTTATGATATGTGGTATGGTTGAAAATGAAGGAAAAGTCTCAAAAAAAAAATGAACCACCTATAACCGATAAGCGTGAAGCTACCCATGGGCGAGTATTAGGACCACCATGAGGAGAAATGCTACCTTAAAGGGTAGGTGTGTTGAAAAAAAAAAAAGAAAGAGAGAAAAAAAAGAGGAAGAAAAAAAAAAGAGAAAAAATGAAGTTCAAAATGAAAGAAAAAATGAGAGACAAAGGAAAAGAAAGATAAACCATACTACATTGAGCATGGAAAAGCAATTGCGGAATATAATTGAGACATCTAGGTTGGTTTGACCCACCGATCCCTATTTTTGAAACGAAATCATCGAGTTAGCTTACTTAAGGATTAAGCTGTGAAAGAACCTTTGCACACACACACTTTGAGTCTGGCATAGATCATTTTTTCAAAGACTTGGATTTGAGTTGCATCGAATGTTTTGAAGGTTCTCTGGTTTCATTACTGGGCATTCCTTGAGGACGATAATATGTATAACTATTGGGACTATTTCGTAGCATGTGATATAGTATGATGATATGGAAGGCCCACCATGTGGTTCATCTTGACCAAGTGCAAACAGCAGAAAGCAGAAAGCTAAACCAAGACTGGGGGCGACCAGTCTACCACCTCGTGAATCCGGGACATAACAAGAAATTGAGGGATGAGACCAGAGAGAAGACTGAGCAATCACTTGGAGAGCTGAGGGAAGACCTAACCCAGCGGAATAGGAAATTCATTCATGCATGCATGCATACACGTAACATATTTTGCATTCTTTTTTTTGTGTTTGTTTTGTTTGTATTCACAGGTTTCAAAGAAGAAAAAAAAAGAAAGCGGCAAAGACAAGCCAACCAGAATCAGCAACATATGAGTAGTAGTTTTGGGGATGAGTCCCAGGGTTGAAGCCTATCAGTTTCAGTTTGGGGATGAATCCCAGGGTTGAGGCCCATATCAGTTTCAGTTTGGGGATGAGTCCCAGGGTTGAGGCCCATATCAGCAGTTTGAGAATGAAGAAGCGGAGAATGGCACTCCGAGAATGGAGAACAATCCGAGAATGAACAGTCTGAGAATAAAGCGTAATCCGAGAATGGAGCATAGTTCGAGAATGCACAAGTCGAGAATGACAAGTCCGAGAATGGAACAAAGTTCAAGAATGAACGAAGAATGGTAATCCGAGAATGGAGCACAGTTCGAGAATCCACGAGTCGAGAATGACAAGTCCGAAAATGGAACAAAGTTCAAGAATGAACGAAGAATGGGCAATCCAAGAATGGCACTCCAAGAATGGAACACGGTTCGAGAATGGACCACATCTCAGTAATGGTCCGAGGAGGGACCACCTCACAGTAACAGTTCGGGAATGGACCACCATCAGTTCATGATCAGTATCAGCCGGGTATGGTATTCTGAGGGCGAGGCCCACATCAGTTCATGATCAGTATCCGCCGGGTATGACACTCTGGGGCGGGGCCCACTTCATTATCAGTCCTTGACGGGTATGACACTCTGCGGGTTGAGGCCCACATCACTATCAGTCTTTACCGGGTATGGTACTCTGGGGGCGAGGCCCACATCAGTTTCAGTTGGGGGCGAGGCCGCATCAGCATCAATATGGGTGCGAGGCCCATATTAGTTTCATTTGGGGGGCGAGGCCCATATTAGTATCAGTCGGGGGCGATGCCCATACCAGTATCAGTTTGGACGAGGTCCATATCTATATCAGTTAGGGTCGAGGCCCACATCAGTTTCAGTCCGGGGCGAGGCCCACAGTATTGCAGTATCAGTTTCAGCCGGGAATGACACTCCGAGAATGGAGATTTTGGTCCGAGAATGGACAGTCCAAGAATGGACAGCTCGGGAATGAGCACGCCGAGAATGGCACATCGGGAATGGCACTCCAGGAATGGAGATCGGTTCAGGAATGGACCACAGCGGTGACAGTTCGGGAATGGACTTCACCACACCACAACACGGTGATGGTTCGGGAATGGACCTCATCGCACCGACATCAGCATCAGTTCAGCCGAGAATGGCAATCAGAGTTCGAGAATGAACAAGCCAGGAATGGTACTCTGAGAATGGAACACGGTTCGAGAATGGACCACCATCATATCAGTATCAGTTTGGGGCGAGGCCCATATCAGTATCAGTTTGGGGCGAGGCCCATATCAGTATTAGGTTGGGGCGAGGCCCATATCAGTATCAGTTTGGGCGAGGCCCATATCAGAATCAGTTTGGGGCGAGGCCCATATCAGTATCAGTTGGGGCAAGGCCCATATCAGAATCAGTTTGGGGCGAGGCCTACATCAGTATCAGCTTGGGGATGAGTCCTAGGGCGAGGCCCATATCAGTTTGTGGCGAGGCCCACATCAGTATAAGTCTGGGGCGAGGCCCACATCAGTCTGGGGGCGAGGCCCACGTCAGTATCAGTTCAGGGGCGAGGCCCATATCATCAGTTGTAGTTCCAGAATGCGTTCCAGGGTCGTGGACCCACTGCATCATTTTTGGGGATGCGTCCCCGGGCCGAGGTCCATTTTGTCAGCGGTATTGGGATGCGTCCCAAGGTCGAGGCCCCCGTTGTCGGTTGTAGTTTCGGGATGCGTCATAGGGTCGAAGTGCCCACTACATCATCATATTGAGGGCGAAGTCCCTATTGTCAGCGGTATTGGGTCGGGGTGCCCAGGGTCGAGGTGCCCCCGTTGTCAGTTACAGTTATTGGGATGCGTCCAAGGATCGAACTCCACAATCAACAGTTCAGGAACAAAGCCTGCATTCAGTTCAGTTGGGGAATAAAGCCCACATTCATTACAGTCAGGGGGACAAAGCCCACGTTCAATACAATTCAGGAACAAAGCCAGCATTAGTATCAGTTTTGGGGATGAGTCCCAGGGTCGAGGCCCATGTCAGCATCAACATCAGTTTCGGGGATGAGTCCCAAGATCAAGACCCACGTCGATATCAGTATCAGTTTTGGGGGATGAGTCCCAAGGTCGAGGCCCACATCCATTACAGTATCAGTTTCGGTGATAAGTCCCAGGGTTGAGACCCACATCATCATCTTCAGCAATTTGGGGATGCGTCCCAGGGTTGAGACCCACATCATCGTAACTATATTCCAGTTTGGGGATGCGTCCCCGGGCCGAGGCCCACTTTGTCAGCGGTATTGGGATGCGTCCCAGGGTCGAGGCCCCCGTTGTCGGTTGCAGTTATTGGGATGCGTCCCAGGGTCGTGGACCCACTGCATCTTTGTTTTTGGGGATGCGTCCCCGGGTCGAGGCCCACTTTGTCAGCGGTATTGGGATGCGTCCCAGGGTCGAGGCCCCCGTTGTCGGTTGCAGTTATTGGAATGCGTTCCAGGGTCGTGGACCCACTGCATCATTTTTGGGGATGCGTCCCCGGGCCGAGGCCCATTTTGTCAGCGGTATTGGGATGCGTCCCAGGGTCGAGGCCCCCGTTGTCGGTTGCAGTTATTGGGATGCGTCCCAGGATCGAGGTCCACTGCATCATCATCAGCTCGGCGAGCAACAGGCAAGTCAGGTGGTAGCTGGCGCGCCAGGTAAGTAAAAATGCATTGCATAACTTTGATAGGATTGTTCAAAGTCACACACTGCACAAGTCCCATCAAAGTGGGGGCGACTGTAGGCATTGCATTTTTGCATGTGAAACCCGATGAGGAGTCTTATTTGGAGACAACTATCTCTTAAGTCGTGGAAGTCGCGGGAAACGGTCGTCGGAAGGGAAGCGTCAAGAATTGACGTTTTGTTGGATTTAGTTCACGTGTTTAGCTTCGGGTTCGCTGTTGGATCTCCGTTTTAAAACTTAACCTTAGCCCAAGCCCATTAAGTCACATCCAAAGATAATTAAAACATTTAAAATACATGTCACAAATTAAATTTAAATTAAATCTAAATAAATTAAAACCGATTAAATTAAACACAATTAAATTGAATTAAATAACCAAATTAATTAAATTAAATGTTAAATCTAAAAATCACAACCAATTAATTAATTAAATTAAATTCACAAATTAAATCCAGTTAAATAAATTCCAAATCAAATTAAATATAACAAATTAAATAAAATCAATCAAAATAAAATAATTCCTAATTTAAATAATTACCCACCTAAAATGACACACCTAATTAATTGATTTCCCTTCCTAATTAACACAAGCAAACCCTAATACACTAATATATAAACATAACAATAAAACCCTAATGGACCCTCCTCTGATTCACGACAAAACACATAAAAAAACCCTAAAAGACCACTCACACGCAGCAGCAACAAACAACACTCACGCATGACCCTTCAACCAGCCACGAACTGACACTGCCAACAATGATCAACCCTTCGTCAAAGCACACAGCCGCCCTTCCACCAACGGAAACCAGATCCCTAAAGCCCTTGGACTGTGACCTGAAGCCATCCATGTGAAGCAACCCACCGAGACTGAACAAGAGATACACGACATACACAGGCCACAAACCACAGCAATCAAACACGCTGACTGCCCTCTTCCCCCCAAACAAACCCTAGGCATTCTCCCTCTCGCCACAAGCGCCCAAACACTAGCTTCACTGCCTCAAGCCATCATGCACGTTGCACACACTGCCACCTAGATTCACTGCCTCCACACCTTCGCCCATTGCCTCTTCACGCTTGCCCCCCCTGGCCTTAACACCACACTGCACGGCCTACACGCCACAACATATTTCCCTCACCTGAATAAAGCCACTTGCCGCACACTACTTAACCCAAATAGCCCATTGCACACTCCACATCTGCCTGCCTCTTGCCAGCACCTTACACTCACCGACTAAAACCTCAACGCACATAACCTAACACACACGAGCAGCCCTCACCCACCGACCGAGCACACAATCAACACAGATCTTTACCTATTGCCTTCAGCGCCTAAAACAGACCACACCAAGCAACCACATCTTGCCTTCATTCATAAACCCCTATCCCACATCGCCTAGCCTTCAACAGCCACGCCATTATCCCTCAAATCAGCTCCTTTTGATTCACGCTAAATCACCAACAAAACCAGCCCAGTTCACACGCATTTAACTCCCAAATTAACCCCAAAACTGCACCAAAACTCCCCAGAAAACTGCCTCTTAACTGACACCCCAAACAGCCCACTAACCGATTGAATAACCACCAAAAACTGCACTGAAACACAGCCTGTTTGACCACCGAACCTGCCCTAAAACTGCCCACAAAACTGTCCAGAAAATTATCCAGAAAACTGCCAAAATAGTCCCCAAACAGTGATCAGAAAATAGAAGCAGAAACACCGTGAAACGGAGTAAAAACAGCAGCCCAAACAGTGAAACAGCGAGGAAATACGTTGGATTAGTGAACCAGAAAAGTTACGGAACATCAACCCTTCCAACGGCCGTGTAACGCACTTTCGAGAGACGACAAAAGAGGTTAGACCTGAGGGTACCCTTTTATCTATTATCTTTCGTTTCTTTTAATCGTTTATTAAATTTAATTCGCATGAGAGTCATTATTTGAATTGTGTTGTGGCCGTTGGATGAATGGATATGTGTTCTTCTTTTGTGGTATATCGGATGGAAACCCGGACGTAAATTCCGTAGCCGATTCCGAATGGACGGTAGTGCGGTCTGCACTCGAGATACAACGCCACGTACCACTTAAGACACACATATTCCGTCTCATCCAAACTTGTATTTGAGCATGTGATAGATTCATAGGTTGTTTTATTTATTTTTTAAAGCATGATCGTGTTAATTAGGCATGTCGTTTCTTTATTCTTTATGCATGATGTTTCGTTTAGTTTATGTTTATGTTTAATTAGTTATTTGTTTACTTTGGTTTAATGGTTCAATATGCTCGTTGTGTTATATTGCGTGGAGTTATTAGGATGAAAGCATGTTAAATCTGAATACCCTTGAGCATGAATGTTGAATAGATTCGGTTAGTTTATTGCACAAATCATATCATCACAAGTGACATAAGTAAGGGACCATTCCGAACCCAACGGTTTGAGGTCTTCCCTTGCGAGGGGTGACTGCGGCCTTAAATCTTTGTCCCGGTTCACACCGGGTGGCGACTCCATGTTATTCAGTACTTACCAAACTAGGCCGCGAGCCTAGGAACGGCGTCGCCCAGGTCCTGTGTCCTACACCTATCATGCACGAGGTCAAGCAATGGCTTCCTACTTACAAAAGGTAAACGATATCCGGTCGACATTTAAAGAATTCTCCATAACCCAAGTCCCAAGAAGTGAAAACTCCCAAGCAGATGCAATGGAAACCCTTGGATCGACAATAGAGGGGGACAAACCACGAACAATACCAGTAGTGTATTTGAACTGGCCGATAATTTGGAAGGAAGAAATAATTGTTGCAGCGATCGATTCAGTCGACACTTGGATGACACATATCGTCAAGTACTTACAAGAAGGCGTGCTTCCAGAAGACAGAATGCAAGCCAGAAAAGTCCAGAGATAGTCTGCAAGGTTCGTTATGTTCGACGGTCAGCTGCTAAGAAGATCATTCACAGGACCTTACTTGAAATGTCTCACATACGACGAAGCGCAGCATGTGTTGGCGGAGTTGCATGAAGGGGAATGTGGGAACCACTCTGGTGGCAGGAGCTTGGCTCTTCGAGCCCATTCGACAGGATATTATTGGCCGACAATGAGGACTGACTCAACTGAATTCACTAAAAAGTGTGACAGGTGTCAAAGATTTGCTCCAGTTCCACATCTCCCACCAGAAAAACTCAATCTCATTTTATCTCCATGGCCGTTTATGAAATGGGGAATGGACATAGTAGGAAAACTCCTAACCGCGCCAGGCCAACGTGCCTACATGCTTGTGATGACAGATTATTACTCGAAGTGGATCGAAGCTGAACCATTCACTATAATACGCGACAAGGAAGCACAAACTTTCGTTTGGAAAAATATCATATGTCGGTTCGGCATACTAAGAGAAATTTTGACTGACAACGACTCTCAATTCATCAGCCATCACTTTCAAGACTTCTGCAGGCATTGGGGCATAAAATTGAGCTTTTCAACCTCACGCTTTCCACAAGAGAACGGCCAGGCCAAATCGTCCAACAAGACGATCCTGAATACTTTGAAGAATAGATTGGAGAAGGCTAAAGACGTTTGGGCGGATGAACTTCCAGGAGTGTTGTGGTCATACAGGACGACAGTAAGATCTTCGACAGTCGAAACTCCTTTCGCTCTGGCATTTGGTACGGAAGCAGTAATTCTACTAACTGAAGAAGCCATCCCGTCCACACGCTACCAATGGCTCAACGAAGAAAATAATCAGCGGCTGATGAATTTCAATCTCGACACGGTTGATGAGATAAGGGACCGAGCTTCCATTCGACTGACTGTTCATCAGAAGAGGATGGCTAGACACTTTGACAAAAACGTCAGGAGCAGGACATTCAAGGAGGAAAATTGGGTCCTACGCAGAGTATTCCATAACACAAAAGAGATTGGAGATGGAAAGTTGGGACCAAACTGGGAAGGTCCATACCTCATCACAAAAATTGTCGGGAGAGAGCTTACAAGCTACAGACCTTGGAAGGGAATCTTGTCCGCAACAGTTGGAACGCCGTTCATCTTAAGCGGTTCATCTGGTAACACTTAAGTTTTGTTATTTTTAGATGTAGCTACCTTTCGCATCACTTAGTTATTTTTCAAAATATGAAATAATTTGTAAAAGTAATTCGACTGATTGCAATAAAAATTCATCCATAAAAATCATTCGTCTGCGACTATACCTCATACGACAAAATAATATGCCTTGTTCAAAATATCGGCATACCACCTTTCTATTCTACAAAGCAGTTTTTACATTATACAAAATGTTTAAGAAAAAACATAAGTACATTAGCATTTAAAACCCTTAAACTTTATGCGCACTGGCTGGTTCTTCTTCGGCAGCTGCGGGAACGCTGGTAGGAGCATCTTCTTGGGCTTCGAGCTCCATCCTCGTTTCAGTATTGACCTCAGCCGGTCCAACTTCTTCCCCTTCCTCCAATCGCTCTTCGGCCCTTTCCACTTCAGCTTCAGGAATTGCCACGGACTCTACCTCTCCCTTCATTGATTCAACTTCATCATATTTTTCTTCTTCACTATGCTCCGTCGATGAGGAAAGCCCAGCTACACGTCTTTTATACTCCCGAATCTATTTCTCAGGCTTCCAGTCGACATGTTTCCTGGCAAGATAGTCCTTCATCAAATCATATATGTCTTTCATCATGGAGTCGATGGCAATTTCTTCCATCTGCTCTAATAATTGTTCTTTCTCCTTTTTCACGCTCTCAAAACTATGCTTATAGTTGTCGATAGTTAACTCAGACGTTTCCTTCTCCATTTTTAGAGTGGCCTTAACTTCCTTCAACTCATTCTCAAGCCCTTTTTCCTTTCTCTGAGAAGCGGTCAGCCCAGACTTCAGTTCTGAAGCTTCATTTCTCACCACCGCCAACGTGTTTTTTTCTAGTTCCATGATCCTTTGTTGACTCGACTCCGCATTCTTCCGCATATACAGACTACACTCCAGTGCCTGAAAAGTTCGAGTCAGAATGTCATTCAACCAAAAAAAAAGTTATACTCACTTGGTAATTCAAAGCAATGGCTTTCTTCATAGCTTCCACCAGACCGATTTGTGTTAACCTTACTTCATCCCCCCTCTAGAAGAAGCCCTTCCACGAATGAATCAATGCTTGAAGGATCAGAAATCGCAGTCGACTCTCGTGGAACCTTCAAAATGAGGTTATCAGAGTCCTCTTCCACTTCGACAATAGAATTCTTTTTCTTCCCCGCAGAAATCATTTCGGTCGACTTCACCTTCTCTGCGACACCCTCACTTGAAACGACTTCCATTGGCTGAAGATCAGTTTCTTTTTCGACTTCTGGTTCTTTCTTCTTCAACTTCCTTGCTTTCCTCCGGCTCTTCATCTCGTCGAGTGAAGCTACTGTGAATGGTCCAGTCATCATTTCCTCTGCGCATAAAAGTTCTTCAGGTTTTAGGGGCTCTCGATATTTAGACTCTCCATATAACTTTTGACACGACCATCTACAATTTATCACGGGAAAAACGTCGTGACAAAGGGCCAAAACTTTACCTTCTCATTCTCGGTGATAAATCTTCTTCCACAACTGAGTTGCCCTTAATCTTTTTTCAACTAAGATGGTCTTATGATACCTTTCCTCGACCGACAAGGATAGAATCGCTTTGGTGTTGGAGATCTACGTGCAGTCCTAACAAATGACTTATTTCGTAAAAGATCTGCAGCAACAAACACATGGTTATTCGAATTCATAAGCAAAATTCAATGATTAAATTTTAAAGAAAGAACGCTACTCACTCTACAAACACCAAAATTCTGGGATTCGACCAGCCCCGGTCGATCCAAATATACCCTCACCCTTTGCAAAGAAATAGTCGGATTGCCAATTTCCCCTATCATTAGTCGGTAATCCAGTAACTAAATGCGTCTTCCTCTGACAAAGGATCAAAGTATATCTTCCTTTCTCCTTCAAATGCTCCTTCAGGTAGTACGTCGCTAAAACATCATTTACCTCAAAAAGTACTCCCAACTCAAAAGACATGCATTCAATCGACAATAATATCCTCCACGCATTTGGCATCAGCTGTAAATGAGCTACTTCGAAATGATCCAAAACCTCCCAAACCAGTCGCGGAATAAGAAACCTCAGCCCCACAAAGAATGGACGTACGTAGAATCCCATCCACCCCGGAACTTTGTAATCGATTCTTTCACTCGACGAAGGAACCCGTAGTTCCAGAGAATCGGGAAACTTATACATGCACATGCGTTCCCTCAACACTTTCCCAGTCATTCGACTAGCATGATTTTTAGATAATAAGTTAGTGGGTACACTTGTACTAGGAAAGTCACTCGGCTCCCCAACAGGGGGTAAAGACCTTAGTGGTATGGCCTCGGTAGGGATCTCTTGAGAAGGCCTAGCCAAAGTGACTACGCCATCCTTGATCAACTCTTGGTACGACCAATCTTTGTATACTTCATCCTCATTGGTCTCACTTGAGGAAGACCCGACATAACTATCAATCTTGGCACCTAAGCTGCCTAAGGATTCTCCACTCGACATCTTCCAAACAACAAGCATATAAACAAGTAGACTCCCTAGTAACCTACTTCCTAAATATCAAAACCCATAAACACAATTTTAAATATTCCCACAAACCCAAATATCAAACAGCCAATTTTACCTAAGAACAACTTGAATCTACTCTAATGAACATTCAAAGTAAAAAAGAACATGAGGACAGTTAAAGAATACCTTAGAACTTGAATCCTTTCTCTCCCAACTTGTGGATCTTCGTGAATGAAGCAAATGAACCCATAAGCTCTCCCCTTATACTATATTTTGGCGCTCATTCTCCTGCCAAAAGGATGCCTTATTATTCGTATTAGGTTTTACTGCATTTAATGACACGTGGAAAATCCAGAATCCTTTAATCAGGTATCGTCGAATGGAAAAAAGAATTACAATCAGGCTTGTCACAATATCAATGATTTTCACCAGTGTCTTCCTCATTTGACACGACAACATCAGAAATCTAAATACATGTAATGTACTCATCAAGTCAGAGGTTGATTCAACATTTAAGCAACCCCTTATACGAGTTGCTTAATCATTCGACACCACCTCAGGCGTAAGATCATTATCCTTGGAATATCGATTCGACACAACATCTATAAAAGCTGGACGTAATATCTACTCGTCATTCGACTTAGTACCTAATAAAATATAGGTACCATAATAGCAACCTCTCGATATGATATTATGGAATTTGCACAAAGAAATTGGTCACTCGGCACAACATTTAAACAAGCTTAGATACAAGACTTCGACACAACTTATATTCGGACCAAGCATTCGACACGAAATCAATAGAACACCAAAGAGAAATCAACTACTCAACACTCATGTCGAGTCAAACGGAATCATGGAAATCACTCGTTACATACGAAATGTCGAGTGAAATTACTCATGAACCATCATCTGGTTCAGTCGACCGGGGACATCCCCAAGATGACTCACGTCGAGTCAAATAGAATTACGGAATTCACTCGTTACATACGACATGTCGAGTGAAATTACTCATGAACCATCATCTGGTTCAGTCGACCGGGGACATCCCCAAGATGACTCATGTCGAGTCAAAAGGAATCATGGAAATCACTCGTTACATACGAAATGTCGAGTGAAATTACTCATGAACCATCATCTGGTTCAGTCGACCGGGGACATCCCCTAGATGACTCATGTCGAGTCAAACAGAATCATGGAATTCACTCGTTACATACGACATGTCGAGTGAAATTACTCCTGAACCATCATCTGGTTCAGTCGACCGGGGACATCCCCAAGATTACTCATGTCGAGTCAAATGGAATCATGGAAACCACTCGTTACATACGAAATGTCGAGTGAAAATTACTCATGAACCATCTGTGGGAACACAGAAATCTGGGGCGACGCATGCTGTCTCGGGCTCGCGGCCCGGTCGGGAGTACGGAGTAGCCACGGGGGACTAAACCGGAGAATAATGGAGTCGCCACCCGGTGTGAACCGGGAAAATGAGATTTAAGGCCGCACTCACCCCTCGCAAGGGAAGACCTCAAACCGTTGGGTTCGGAATGGTCCCTTACTTATGCCATTTGTAATGAAAGGATTTACATAATAATTTAATCAGGCTTAAGTAACACTTATTCCTAAGAATATCATGCTTCTATATTCATGGGTACAAAATAACACTCATACATACATTTCGCATATATCTCATATCTAATAACACATGTCTAACAAAATACCTCAAGTAACAATGAACATACAACTTCATTCAGCATATCATATTAATGAAAACACAAGCATACATAATATCCGCACAAGCATACATGTGAGCACTCTTCCAAGTGATACGTGGAATTGTATCCCAAGTACAGACCGCATTACCGTCCATTCGGAATCGGCTACGGAATTTATGTCTGGGTTTCCATCCGATATATCACAAGAAATAATACTCCAAAGTCATCATGGCATAGGCATATAAATCGTAATGCGTTAAATCAAGACCAATGCAAACGACGCAACCAATGGAATAAACATGTTTTTCATTATTATGTGCACAAAGATAAGAATGACTATGTGTGGTTCCATAAAAAATCACCTAAGAAACAATTATACATGGCATGTGATGAAGATATCTCAGTTCAGTGTGTTCACGTTCGTGTAGCGTTCGTAAACGCGTTCGAACGGAAATGAAACAGAATGCTCACGTTCGAGTAGCGTTCGTAAACGCATTCGAACGGAAATGAAACAGAATGCTCGCGTTCGTATGGCGTTTGATAACGCGTTCGAACGGAAATGAAACAGAATGCTCACGTTCGTATGGCTTTCGTGAACGCGTTCGAACGGAAATGAGACCTGATGCATGATAAGGCAAAAATGCATGCGCGTTCGAGTTGCGTTCGTAAACACGTTCGAACGGGAACAGACCTGATGCATGAAATGGGACGCAATACATAAACAACAAAATAAAGGGGCGCGGCGAAGTACTGCCGTAAAGGTGGCCTTTTGGGGCTCTTGATCTCTCAAAGAGAAGACCTTTAGACCAACATACTAAACCCATGCGCGTCACATCACATCATGCACACAAACATAAAGACAATCATATTATTCTAAGTATGTCCGATTGAACGTGTCTTGCATCCAACCGAACACACATCAACCGGCGCGGCAAAGCATCGTGATAAAGGGCTTTAACCCCTCCCCATAGGGGATCTTTCATTCCACTTACTAAGCCCATGCGCTTGATTGAGTCATGCATAAATAAGCAACATGCAGAATTTAAGTGACGAAAAATAAATAAATAAAAGCAACACAAAACAAGAGAATGTGCAGTTTACTCAAGTGGTACGTGGAGTTGTATCCCAAGTACAGACCGCACTACCGTCCATTCGGAATCGGCTACGGAATTTACGTCTGGGTTTCCATCCTATATACCACAAGAAACGACACTCTTCCATTTCATTCAAGCCACAACATGCATCCATAAACGACTCTCATGCGAATAGAATTCAATAATAATAAAAAAACGATATAAACTAATAAAAAGGTACCCTCAGGTCTAACCTTTTAAATCACCTCTCGGATGTACGATACACGATCGTCGGAAGGGTGGATGCTCCGCAACTCTCCCGGTTCACCGGTTCACTGTTCTCGTTCGTTGTCTTACTGTTTTGAGTCCGTTTTGCTGCTGTTTCCTTGTGGTTTCACTGCCGTTTTGCTACTGTTTTTGGGTGTGTTCTTCTTGTAATTTTCCTGTGTGTTGTGTATCAGCTAGCCAATAGGGTTGAGAAGGTTGGTGAAGGGTTTTTTTATAGGCAAAGGGTCGGGCTTGACAAGGAAAGGGATTTGGCTAATTAAAGAGGGATTTGATTTGGTTTGGTTAAGGGAAGTCAAAGATTGAGGGGGGGACAAATCTTGGCTAGATAGGGAAGGTTGAATATTTGATTGGCTTGGTTTAGGAATACAATATTTTAAGTTAGGAATAATATATTGGTTGATTGATTTTAACTTAGTATGATTATATTTTTGATTTAGTATGTGATTTGTTTAAATTAGGCATGATTTTAGTTTAAGTTGGTAATTGCTTATTTTATGTTTGGTATTTATTTTATTTAATTATTTAATTAATTTAATTATTATCTTATTTAGTTATGTTTTAATTAATATTTATTTATTTAAATTGGGATGTGTTTTATGGGCTTTGGGGGGCTAATTGGGCTGGATGTGAGGCTAGCAGCAAAACCAGAATTATCGACACCGTTCGAACGCTTCCTCGAACGCAGCACGAACGAAAACAGTGAACCTTGTTTATTCTGAATTTCCCCTTCCGATGTCCGTTTCCCGTGACCTCCGTGACTTAAAAGGTAGTGTCTCCAAAATGAGACTCATCATATGGACTTATGTGTAAAAATGCAGTGTCTACACCATCATTTGGTTCAGTCGACCGGGGACATCCCCTAGATGACTCATGTCGAGTCAAACAGAATCATGGAATTCACTCGTTACATACAACATGTCGAGTGAAATTACTCCTGAACCATCATCTGGTTCAGTCGACCGGGGACATCCCCAAGATGACTCACGTCGAGTCAAATAGAATTACGGAATTCACTCGTTACATACGACATGTCGAGTGAAAATTACTCTTGAACCATCATCTGGTTCAGTTGACCGGGGACATCCCCAAAATGACTCATGTCGAGTCAAATGGAATCATGAAAATCATTTGTTACATACGAAATAGAGAGTGAAATTACTCATGAACCATCATCTGGTAGTCGACCGGGGACATCCCCAAGATGACTCACGACGATTCAAATAGAATTACGGAATTCACTCATTACATACGACGTGTCGAGTGAAAATTACTCATGAACCATCATCGGGTTCAGTAGACCGGGGACATCCCCAAGATGACTCATGTCGAGTCAAACAGAATCATGAAAATCATTCGTTACATACGAAATGTCGAGTGAAATTACTCATAAACCATCATCTGGTTCAGTCGACCGGGGACATCCCCAAGATAACTCATGTCGAGTCAAATGGAATCATGGAAACCACTCGTTACATACGAAATGTCGAGTGAAATTACTCCTGAACCATCATCTGGTTCAATCGACCGGGGACATCCCCTAGATGACTCATGTTGAGTAAAACAAAATCATGGAATTCACTCGTTACATACGACATGTCGAGTGAAATTACTCATGAACCATCATCTGGTTCAGTCGACCGAGGACATCCCCAAGATGACTCACCTCGAGTCTAATAGAATTACAGAATTCACTCGTTACATACAACATGTCGAGTGAAAATTACTCATGAACCATCATCTGGTTTAATCGCCGGGACATCCCCAAGATGACTCATATCGAGTCAAACAGAATCATGATAATCATTCGTTACATACGAAATGTCGAGTGAAATTACTCATGAACCATCATCTGGTTCAGTATACTGGGGACATCCCCAAGATGACGCACGATGAGTCAAATAGAATTACGGAATTCACTCGTTACATACGACATGTCGAGTGAAAATTACTCCTGAACCATCATCAGGTTTAGTCGACTGGGGACATCCCCAAGATGACTCATGTCGAGTCAAATGGAATCATGAAAATCATTCGTTACATACAAAATGTCGAATGAAATTACTCATGAACCATTATCTGGTTCAGTCGACGAGTCAAATAGAATTACGGAATTCACTCGTTACATACGACATGTCGAGTGAAATTACTCATGAACCATCATCTGGTTCAGTCGACCGGGGACATCCCCAAGATGACTCATGTCGAGTTAAACGGAATCATGAAAATCATTCGTTACATACGAAATGTCGAGTGAAATTACTCTTAAACCATCATCTGGTTCAGTCGACCGGGGACATCCCCTAGATGACTAATGTCAAGTCAAACAGAATCATGGAATTCACTCGACATGTCGAGTGAAATTACTCCTGAACCATCATCTGGTTCAGTCGACCGGGGACATCCCCAAGATGACTCACATGGAGTCAAATAGAATTACGAAATTCACTCATTACATACGACATGTCGAGTGAAATTACTCCCCAACTATCATCTGGTACAGTCGACCTGGGACACCCCTTAGAAGAACCTCGACGAAACAAATAGGGTTTGCCTCGATCCATATGACATATGAAGCCGTACAGGAACACTCGCACACTTCATACGACATGTCGAGGCAGTCCTTAACTTTTTTCTTCATCAATCAACTTAACACACCCCCACGGTATTCATGTCAAGATAAAATGTTCACTTTGATCTGTATACTTATGTCGACTGAGGTTGCCTTCAAAACCACCAAATGTGACAAACAACTTGTAACACGCAATGAAGGATGTGAACAGAGCAATTTGAGTCAGGATTCCCCCTCAGGGAGCATGATATTGGCAAATTTTAATCCTCCACCAGGATCAGCGAGACGACTGTCAGAATCTTTTATTCGCTCGACGTAAACAATGATACTCTCCAAGTCTAGGACTTCCAGACTTAGAGAGTATGAGACAAACTGTACGGGCCAAATTTGGGCCTAAGGATAAAATCGACATTTACTTCAGGGCCAACCACCAAACCTGAAGCCCATTAGTGAGTCCAGCCCATAGACAAAATATCAGACAAAGAGGCCTCATGAGCCCAAGCCCATTATCATCAATGGAGAACCAACGGACACCAGTTACCAGATCAAGAGAGAACCATAACTCATAAACATCAACATAAAGTCGACAGTTTCAGAAGATAGACAAACAATCATAAAGACGTCAGTTACTAGACATAAACCATCCAATTAAGCCACCAGTTACAACGAATCCAACGGGCAGAAGAGAGACCCCACATCGGAGAGCCTATAAAAGAGAGAAGCAAAAGTATAGAGTGGGGGACATTTTTCTGCACGACATCTATCATCAGATAAAACATAATACCCTGCCCTCACGACAATCAAATAGAGGTTGAGGTATCATAAGACCTTGATCCTTTCACCTTCGACTTATTCATATTTTGCTAACTTGAGCGTCGGAGTGCCTACGGCTACCACCACATCGGTGGGCAGTAACCTCCTCGTTCGCTCTATTCTTATTTTGCAGGTTCGCTTGTGCCCCTCAATTCATTCTCGATTGTGGACCTCGACCGAAATCAGCGTCCACAATTACTAGAGTAGACAAACATGGCAAATTAAGCATCACAATATCAAGATTGAAGGTTAGTTAATAATGACACTTGTGAATTATCAGTTTGTCAAACTAAGGTTTATTGATCTTAGGTCGAGGGTGTTGTCCTCTTAATTCCTCTAATTGATGAATACTAAAAAATATACACTTAATAAAATAAAAAGTAATCATTTTACATATATAATTTCATTAATCCTTTAATTTAACACATTTGTGAAATAATAATTTAATTTATATTTTATATTTTTTATTATGATTTTTATTTATTATGTCGGTAAAATACTATTTCGATAGCTCAACAAGAAAATTAATATGAAATCTAAATTTCAAGATCCAAACACTAAAAAAAACGTAACATTTATATTCAAAGAAAAAACTATGAGTTTGAAGAATTATTACACAAGAAAAATGCATGGCCTTAAATGGATATAATGTATTATCAATTATTGCTAAAGAGATATTGACAGCACATGTTTCCACTGTTGCGGTTGAGCAAGCCTTTAGCATGAGAGGTAATATATTCGAAGTCAGACAGTCTTCATTACGTCCAAGTACTCTAGAAGCAACAACATGTGTAGATGATTGGACCCGAGCTGATCTGAGGCAACAAGAAGATACCCCTGATGAATTTGAACACTTGTTCGATAATGCATCTGTAAGTGCAAACGGAACTGGAGCTGAATGATCAACAGACACTGATGATGATTGATAATTAAATATTTAAATAATTATAAAATTACAATGGGAAAATATATTTAAAATGTAATGGAACTACGTGAGCTTTGATTTATCTCACCCCTGGAGGATACGTAGTCAACTTAAGTTTTTAAAAATTTAAGAGCTCTTTAATTTAATAATTTTATTATTATTATTTTAGATAAGAATTTTATTTGTAATTTAATGTAATTATGTAATGTAAGTTTATTATATAAATTCAAATTCATAATTTTAAATTATATTAATTTATCAATCTCAATTTTTTATTTTCAATAAAGCAAAAAAAAACGGATGGAACCGGAACCGAACGGTTCAGTTCCGATTCCGGCTACGGTTCCGGTTCCGGTTCCACATTTAGTGTGGAACCAGAACCTAACTGGAATTATTCGGTTCGGTTTCGATTTCGATTCCGGTTCCACACTCGTGGAATCGAGAACCGTCGATTCGGTTATGATTCGGAACCGAACCGAACCGCCGACCGAGTATATGCATATATGCCTTTGGGATACGAAGAGTCAAATGGAATTTGAATAGATCACATGCATGATTGAAGGTGGTGCCCATGTGATGGCATTGAAATTTAGCGCATCATCATTGTCAAAATAATTCAGTCATTTGACTTTGTGTGCATTTGTAATCAAAAAGTAAAAAGAAACCGTAGAAAAGAGCCCCACGACAATAATACCTTGTAAATCTATTACCCTTTCAGAGGATAAAGTGGTGTCGAACATCTTCTATAAATAGAGATGCTCAACACCTATTTCATTCAGCTCATTCCATAATTCTCTCTCTAAGAATTCATAGAGTTTCAGCTCTTGTGTTTTTTATTTTTTAGCTTTGTTGTAAATTCTTTTCCTTTCAATAAAATAATCATGTGTGTTTTTATTCAAAGCATTAGTAGCTAATTCCATCGTGAAACTCTTACTATAAAAATATGGATTAATTTTACTTATATTATAATATATGAATTGTAATCTGAAGACTAATATTTAATTTAAATCTGGATTAATTATTGACAAACTTTGTTACCGTATATATGATTGGTTTTATATGTTTTGGCATAGTTAATTCATAAAATAAATTAACTGGGTAATAATGACAATTTATATATTATAACATGTAAAATTTCTCTAAATTTGAAATGTTAAAAGTGGATCCCCTAGCCCCAATATTTTATTTTACTATTGCAAAACAATTTAAAATTGTCAATCACTTCAAATAATTCAATCTTTTTATTTTCACTCGAATTATTATTTTATTTTACTAAATGTATTCCTTGTGAATCAATCTCGAACTTACCTGATTATTTTATTAATTCGACACTTGTATACTTGAGAGTAAAGAATCAATTTATGAGTGTATCAAATTTTTGGCGCCGTTGCGAGTGAATATAATTTAGTAGATAGAACAATAATTTAACATCCTTGCATTTTTTTTTTTATTATTTTTGTTTTTATTTTTTGTATTTTCTGCATCTCATTTTTAAATTTTTTTTCTTTTGTCATTTATTTTAACTTTTTTCTTCCTTTCACTCGTTTATTTTTTTCCTTTTTGTAAGTAATGCATTTGCATATCTAAATTTTAATAAATAGTTTGCATTTTGGATTACGTGAGATATTGGTCTTGGTCATCTAGTGGTAGATTAAATAGAGAGTCTTCATCACCTTCACTGTCAGTTACAATGACCGATAACCAAAATGAAAACCCACATAATTGAGATGAAAATCCAGTTGATCAGGTAGAACGTGAGTCTCAGCATGACGATCTTAATTATCCTAGGACACTCAGAGAATTCATGAATTCCATGTTGGAGTTTCTAAGCCTCCCAAGATCATTAAACAAGCATGAAACAAGTGCGAATACAACGAGGGAGTTGCAGAATACTCACATCGAGCGGTTCAGCGACGCGGCAACGAACAAAACTTCAATTTCTGCTCATTGTATGTCACTGCAATGACGGTGACAGTCCTCCAAGGATTCGGTTATGGATTATCTTCGTCAAGCTCCAAGCTTCGTCAAACGATTCCAAGCTCATGGGTGGACTTCCCTATCACCTTCGCATGTCTCTCGGAGTGATAGCTTTCGATGATTTTGCCGTAAAATCATCACACTTTGCTTCCCATTTTCTCCTTGGCTCACGGCAGTGAGCTGCCAAACCAGTGAAGAAAAATGCCCTTCCATGGGCGTGAGAGAGGAGAGGATTTTGAGAGAGAGAGAGATGAAAAATGTTGTCTAATTTTGGTAATTGATTTCAAAAAACATATACCAAAATTTTGGCTTTAAAAAGTCAAACAATCAAAGCCATAAATGCCAACCACTTCCATCAAGTCACATCACTCAATCAATCAATCAATCAATTGTCACATCACTCAAAGTGACATGATTTGACGCTTGATGTGACTAGAGATTTGACGCTTGATTTGAATTGCGTTCCGCACTCGAATTCGAAATGCGAATGCGCTCGCAAACAATCTCGGGCTCGGGTCGCTAATTCCAAATTAACGAATTTTCCATTGCGACGTAATTAAATGATTATGCCTAGCGAAATCACTATTCACATCGCTAACGAATTAATTCTAAATTAACTCGTTCGCCCGAATTAAAATCTAATTTCAATGCCGAGTCGAAATCCAATTTCGTTTAATATATCGAATATATTAATTTAATCGATTAATTCCAAATTAATCGTTATCTCTCTTTAATATGATATTTGATCCCAGATAAAATATCTCCGTAATTAATCCCAGATTAATTTTCTCTCTCATCTAATTAATCCCAGATTAATTAAAGTGCGAGTCATACGTCATCGGTGAATCTTCGGGAAGTGACCCATGAGATCCCCGGATATGTTGGCAGTAAATACGGTCGTCGGACTATCCGAACATGTAAGTACCTAGTACTATGTTTGTACCGATTTACAAGACAAAGTTGGCTTCTAGCAAAGCGCCATGCCTACCCAATTCTCCAGAAATATCCTTACAGGAATATAATGATCTATATCAGGCGTAGTATACGTAGTATTGCGTATGTCAATCCAGTATCGGATGTCACGTGCTAGGCCTGGGGCTGGGGCTGGAATTGTGTCTGCCCCGTACGAAGCACATGTCAGATGTCTGGTAACTAGTCTCTATAATCGGATAAACCTGACCTTGTTATTTTATCACGATGACTGCAGTATATAAGAGAACCAATACCGTATCCTACGTGACCATCATCTCCACTATGACTGGAGTGATACTTCCATCTTGACATCACACCCAACACACTACGATTCTCAATATACCCAGCAGAGGCGTACACATAACCTGTTAAAGCCCTGGACGACCAAAACCAAAGTATATTGATTGTCACAAGTATTAGCGGTGCAAGTCTCAGGTTAAGACCAAATACACCTACCCTGATTTCGGACTTCCAAAGACACATATTCATACTACCAATGGAATTCCGAGGGGGTCTATCCAGAGCGAAGCTGTTTCCCGTACCATCGGTAAAACACAACCTCCTATTACACTTGCATGAGTATCCAATACCCAAATATATGAGAACTATGCTATTGTGCCCTCACAACTCGCACAAGTGTAATACTAGTCTTTTACGCATTTATCGATGTCCAATCTCGATAATACTCTTACTATGGATATTTAATGATTTATCCTTCGTGGACTGATACTGTCTCATATCATTCTCAATCCAGGAACAAATCATAGGGACCTCCTATCATTTATACATCTTGGTGATCTAATCACAAATGATAAGAGAGCAATCTCCTTTGTCACATAGTTAATTTGTACAACAACACCATGATCTGTACAAATAGTGACGCTATGGGTCATAATTGTCCAACAATCTCCCACTTGGCCTATAGCCAGTCACTCAAGTGTCTGACACCCGAATTATGTACGGTTGGCTCAAACTGCTGAGAAATGCTTTCGCTAGCGGATTTGCATGATTATCATATGATGCGATTTATTTGATCATCACATCGCCACGATGTATGATCCGAACGAATCAGATGAATATCGAAGTATATATATGGATCGTTGATGAGACCATTAATTCTTTAGCCTGTGCTGCAGCCTAGCTTAACTACTAACAGAATTATATCTAATCTAATTAGATTTATTGTCGACCCAGAAGGCTTCTATTGCTGCCTCAGCTGCAACAATAACCCGCATTTGTTGTTTATTCGGTAACAGTATCTTGCTTGGAAGATTTCCAGCTCACTGTTCCGTTATTCAAACTGTATAGTACTGTTTACGACTTATAGTCGTTTTATCGGTTTAGGAAACTTGCAGTAGTGATCTCAATCACTTTAAGTTCTCATTCTCCACAGATTAAGACAGCATCATTAGTTCTCTAAGATACTAACGGATGTTCTTAACATCAATCCAGTGACTATCACTTGGATTGGCATGTTTGTCAATCCATATGCTCAAAGCGTATGAGACACCAGGTCGTGTACATTTTTCAATGTACGATTTCTCGGAGAGTTTTATCGAAAGCCAAGCTTTCACCGATTATTATTTTGGGAATATCATTTCCAAGAAATGACATATATTATCATTATTTTTATATGACATTTACTGTCAGTGCGCTCCCACTAATCTCCTTATATACACAAGAATCATTTTCGTTTTGAATTAAATCATAGACTATTATGATTACATCAAAATGATAATTCCAAGAACCTAAAGCTTGCTTCAATCCAAACATGGATCGATTAACCTGCAAACCTTGTTTGCTAGTTTTGGTACGACAAAACCGACAGGATGTTTTAAACATCCTCCGAAAGGTTTCCTTTTAAGGAAAGAAATTTTCCCGTTCAGCTGACATATTTCATTAATGAAATGTGCAGCATTAGCAAACATTATCCAAATGGATTTACCGTGGCAACAGGCAGAAGGTTGAATCGTAATCAACACAATGTTGATAACGATATCTTTCCGCTACAAGCCTAGCTTAGTACGTTGGTATGTTGTCTTCCATGTATGTCTTCCTTGAAGACTTATAAAGTACCAATAGGCACAATGCCTTGCGGTACATCAACTAGTATCCAAACATAGTTGATATACATGGAATCCATTTCGGACTCATGACACTTTGTCATAACAGGGAGTCGATACCTTGTATCATTTCCTCATACGTAGTCAGTTCGTATTCCTCAATAAGATTAACATCTTTATGAGGTGAGATCAGAAACCCATACCCCAGGTTGTTTTCTGATTCTCTCCGACTTACGCGGTTCTTGTGTATTCGAAGATTATTGGAATAGTTTCATCCTCGATGAACTATTTGTGTTCCCTTAAGGAATTGGTGCTTGGAATAGTATTACTCCGATTTTTCATCGAGTTTCACTAGCCTCCCACTTACCACTGCATATCGGTATTCCTCAAAGGAAAACCGCATGGCGAGCAATAATTACATTGTTCTCTTGTGAGTTGTATAAGTACAATACTTTGGTATCCCTAGGATAACCTAAAATTTGGCACTTATCCAATTTGGGTTTTAGTTTGGTATCATCCAAACATGTGCCCAGCATTCCCGAATTTTCAGGAATGAGAAACCCGGTTTCTTTCCTGTTCATATCTAATATGATATCTGTCAAACAAATATTTATGGAACCTTATTCAAAATAAGTTCTGCACTGTTTATACTTATCCGTTGAAGGAAATGGTAGCTCAGAGCGACTCATGACAAACCTTTATCATGTCCAACAAAATTTGGTTACTCAGTTCGGACACACCGTCAAATTGACGTGTTCCGGGAGGAGTCCTCATTGAAAGAATACTATACTCTTTCAAGTATTTGAGAAACTTATTGCTTAAGTATTTTCCATTATGGTCTTACCGTGACAGTTTAATACTTTAGCCGATCTGTTTGTCTATTTCGTGTCGAAATTGTAAAAGTTTCCGATTTGTGTTCTTCAAAACAAACACATAACCATAACGAGATGCCACATCCGTAAAGGTCACGAAATATTCATATCCACATCTAGAGTAGCTATACATGGGCCCACTTGCTTCACTATGAAGTAGGGCTAACAGATCGGTGGTATTTACAATTTTACAAAGTTAATAGTGTTTTAGGCACTTTGCCCAATAAACTAGATTCGTAGACTTTATTTGAATAGGATCAAATATGTCATAGTACCCACTTTTCAAAAGTGTGGATATACGAGTCTTGTTTAATTGTGTCCCAGACAACAATGCCAGAAATTAGTTTCTTCTGATCAAATCAGTTTGAGCTATTTGTTTGTCATGTTATATGTTTGAGATTTTATTTATATTCAAAATATAAATTCTGTTATTCACATCTAATGTGTTTATCTCAATATCATCTTTTTATAATGAAACATTTTAGTATTCTAGAATATAAAGGTTCACTGTTGTGATATTTTTATATCGTACCGCAAGTGTACGGTGTCAAGTTTTAGTATAAATATGAGTTAAGAGTGTCGAACCCACAGAGATTGCATTAACTCGCATTAAGTACTACAATTGATAATCCTAAATTTATTTAGACAATATTTAACAAAGATTTAATTATATAAATAAAATATAAAAATAATAAAATATGAGGAACTAATACGATAAAGTTTTTGGATCCTGATTTCACCTAGCTGTCACCTATGTATTTATTATGCCAATTACCATTGTTTGGTTATATTGTTTATAAGTCAAGACTCCGAAAATATCCACTCCCTCTCTCGAGTGCCGAGTGAAAATATCATTAACTACAGACTTCGATATCTCTATAAAAATCCAATAGTTAAAACCTCATTATGATTTGTGATTCTATATTAACGAATTCAAAGGACTACAGATTCTCTCGAACTCTATAAAATCCTAGGTCAAATTCTCTAGATCTATTCAAAATCCCCTCTCTCGAGTGATAGATTCTAAACATTCATCATCATATTTGTGGCCAGCAAACATAAAGCATTAAACTCAAAAGAATATAAATAAATCAACAAAACTTCATCACAAAATTGACAATCAATAACAAGGTTCAAGCATCGATTACACCATTCTCCAGAATTAAGGAGTTTAGTTCATGACAAAAGATAAAATCAATGATACACAAACCATGAATCTAATGGAAATCATTAGAGTTCTAAGAAAGAAATAAGAAGATAAAACCCGAATTGAATCTCTTCCTCTCCGGACGTCACCGCCTTAATCTTCTCTTGTCGCTCTTCAATCCACTCCTTGGATCTTTAAAAATATTTAATTCTGTGTTTTGTGCAGTGTATTAGCCTCCCCTTTTAATTCTGGACGAACTGTTATATTTATAGTGGAGTCTGGGAGTCATTGGGTGTCATTAGGGATCTTAAAAACCCTAAAATTAAATCCTAGAATACATCCCGCAGCGCATCAGGTATCCCATTGTGTTGGCGCCATGGCGCTAAACTCCCGGGAAATTATATGGAAAAATTGGGCTTGAGGCGCCATGGCGCCATTCTTTATTATTCAACTGGCGCCATGGCGCCATTCTTTACACATTTGTTGGCGCCATGGCGCCAACAATTGTTCATTTCAATCAGGCGCCATGGCGCCCTCTCCTCAGGAAGTTGTATGAGGTTGGCGCGCTGTGGCGCATGTGTAAATCTTCAATGGGCACCTCTGAAAGTTCCCAAAACACGTGCAATTGTCCCCAGATCCATGTATTAATATTCCTGCAAATAAAAATAGAAAATAAACTATAATTGACAATTAATATCTCGAAATATAACAAAATAATAAGCTAAGAATACCATAATAAGTGGGTATAAACCACACTTATCAAACACCCCCAAACTTAAGGTTTTGCTAGTCCCGAGCAAAAGATAAAATAAAAACTAAATTCAAATAAACAATCAAAAATTACTAAATTAACTAAGCCACTTTCATAGGGATCACGATTGCATTTAGCATATGCAACAAGCCTTTAAACCCCTAGGCGGCCCTAGTGGACGAGTTATAGTCTCGTAAGGACTTACGGCGACGACACCCACAAACATCATTCACACACAATCATGCAAAAATATAAAAATAACAAAACATAGTCCCTGACAGTTGCACATAAAATGTATCCTGAAAGAAAGCTTATAAATGATATCAAAGAATCTTCAAAGTACGCAATTGCAACTCGAATCCAAGTTCTTGAATAAATTATCTAAGTTAGACTCACGGTGTGTGTGTGTGTTTAAAGGTTCGATCAAAGCTTGACTCCTAAGTAGGCCAACTCAGTGATTTCGTTTAAAAATTAGAATTGATGGGTCAAACTAGACCCGGCCAAGGTTCCGGTTCGGAACCGGAACCGAACCGGAACCGAACCGGTTGGAACCGGACGGTTTCAGTTCCAACCGGTTCCGGTTCCGTTCCGGAACCGAACCGGAACCTGAGCGGTTCGGTTAGGGTTCTTACCCTGACCGAACCGGTTGGAACCGCTGGAACCGAACGGTTCCAGCGGTTCCAACCGGAACCGTACGGTTCCGGTTGGAACCGGAAGTAAAAAAAAAAAAAATTTATTTTCTTGGAACCGTAAGGTTCCTCAGGTAATTCTCAATTTTTTTTATTAATAATTATGACTTAATGAGGTTTAAAATTGTAATATTAAAACATGAATGTCCATATCCTTTTTATAACCAACTCTTGGTTATTGACTCTTTTATATAAGCAATGTGGGACACAATAGCCAAGTAACAAATATCCCACATCGCTTATATAAAGAAAACACTAGCCAAGAGTTGGTTATAAAAAAAATTATATGTTAAAAGAATTTTATAAAAAAAAAAGATTCTATAAAAATGATGTGATAGTATGAAAAAACATTACGATTATAGAATTTTTTCTATTTTTTAAAATTTATTATTAAAAAAAAAAAAAAAAAAAAAACCGAAAGGGGAACCGTAAATCGAACCGGAACCGACCGGTTTGGTTCCGGTTTGGTTTACGGTTCCGGTTCCACACTTGTGGAACCGAGAACCGGCCGGTTCGGTTCGGTTCCGAACCGGAACCGAACCGGCGGCCAGGTCTAGGTCAAACCAACCTAGATATCTCAATTATGCTCTATAATTGCTTTATTTCGTGCTCAGTATGGTATGATTTTTCTTTTCTTTTCTTGTCTCTTTTTGCTTTTCTCATTTTGCACTTTTTTTTTTCAACTCACCTACCCTTTAAGGTAGCATTTCTCCTCATGGTGGTCCTAATACTCGCCCATGGGTAGCTTCACGCTTATCGGTTATAGGTGGTTTATTTTCTTTCTTTAGAGACATTTTTCTTTTTAGCTATACCATACTTCATAACACTAGCAAATCAAGATAGATATCTAAGCAAACGGTCATTCATCGACATGCAATTTCTTCAACTAGTCACCTTGTCAACTACTTAAAAATCTGTTTTTAAGTGCTTACGAGTCTAACATAGATCAGTTATTCAAGGCATCAGATAAAAGTAAATCGGGCACTTATCGTTTCTAAAATTTCACTCATAAACAAACAATATCATCACATGATTTATGATTTACTTTCAAAGACTAAAACAAATTTTTTTTCAATAAATTTAAACAACTAAATAGCAAGTAAACAACATACACACACCCCCAAACTTAAAATTTGCATTGTCCTCAATGTAGGATAAAAAATTAAAGAACAAGAGTGAGGAACAACACTACCGTGCATAGAGTTGATCAGACTCTCGTTGGTTAGAATTTGGTTGCGCGGGTGTTGTGTGTCTCGTGCTACCTGCATAAATATAATGCAAATTAATAAATAGCACACAATAAAATAAAAATTAAAAATAAAGAAAATAATGATAAAACAAATGCAAGGGTTGCCTCCCCGCAAGCGCTAAGTTTAACGTCTTCAGCCAGACGCAACCACCCAAATGGTTATGGTGGCTTAAAAGTAGTGAACCGGGTAATCTCATTTATTTTCTTCTTTGGTATCCACCGGTTCTTATGACATGAAAAAGATAGCTTGACAGGCTGTGGTGATTTATCCATAGATGGTCCCCCAGGATATGTAGATTTTCTCTCAATTGGAAATTCTGGACTGCACATTCGGCGAGTCGTGAGGGACGATACTTGAGCTATCAGTGCACCAACAGGATCTGCCATTACTTCTTTTCAAACTCACCTCGTACGAAAAATTTAAAAGAATAAAATAAAAATAAAATAAAATAAAAATAAGAAATAAAAATAAAAATAAAACTTAGACAAAAATAAAGAAAATAAAGAAAATAAAAATAAAAATAAAAATAAAACTAAGACAAAAATAAAGAAAATAAAGAAAATAAAAATAAAAATAAAAATAAAATCTAAATTAAAGCTAAGATTACTTGGTAGTAGTATTAATGTGAATTAAACAAATAATCCCCGGCAACGGCGCCAAAAACTTGTTGTGATATTTTTATATCGTACCGCAAGTGTACGGTGTCAAGTTTTAGTATAAATATGAGTTAAGAGTGTCGAACCCACAGAGATTGCATTAACTCGCATTAAGTACTACAATTGATAATCCTAACTTTATTTAGACAATATTTAACAAAGATTTAATTATATAAATAAAATATAAAAATAATAAAATAGGAGGAACTAATACGATAAAGTTTCTGGATCCTGATTTCACCTAGCTGTCACCTATGTATTTGTTATGCCAATTACCATTGTTCGGTTATATTGTTTATAAGTCAAGACTCCGAAAATTATCCACTCCCTCTCTCGAGTGCCGAGTGAAAATATCATTAACTACAGACTTCGATATCTCTATATAAATCCAATAGTTAACAACTCATTATGATTTGTGATTCTATATTAACGACTTCAAAGGACTACAGATTCTCTCGAACTCTATAAAATCCTAGGTCAAATTCTGTAGATCTATTCAAAATCCCTCTCTCGAGTGATAGATTCTAAACATTCATCATCATATTTGTGGCCAGCAAACATAAAGCATTAAACTCAAAAGAATATAAATAAATCAACAAAACTTCATCACAAAACTGACAATCAATTACAAGGTTCAAGCATCGATTACACCATTCTCCAGAATTAAGGAGTTTAGTTCATGACAAAAGATAAAATCAATGATACACAAACCATGAATCTAATGGAAATCATTAGAGTTCTAAGAAAGAAATAAGAAGATAAAACCCGAATTGAATCTCTTCCTCTCCGAACGTCACCGCCTTAATCTTCTCTTGTCGCTCTTCAATCCACTCCTTGGATCTTTAAAAATATTTAATTCTGTGTTTTGTGCAGTGTATTAGCCTCCCCTTTTAATTCTGGACGAACTGTTATATTTATAGTGGAGTCTGGGAGTCATTGGGTGTCATTAGGGATCTTAAAAACCCTAAAATTAAATCCTGGAATACATCCCGCAGCGCATCAGGTATCCCATTGTGTTGGCGCCATGGCGCTAAACTCCGGGGAAATTGTATGGAAAAATTGGGCTTGAGGCGCCATGGCGCCATTCTTTATTATTCAACTGGCGCCATGGCGCCATTCTTTACACATTTGTTGGCGCCATGGCGCCAACAATTGTTCATTTCAATCAGGCGCCATGGCACCCTCTCCTCAGGAAGTTGTATGAGGTTGGCGCGCTGTGGCGCATGTGTAAATCTTCAATGGGCACCTCTGAAAGTTCCCAAAACACGTGCAATTGTCCCCAGATCCATGTATTAATGTTCCTGCAAATAAAAATAGAAAATAAACTATAATTGACAATTAATATCTCGAAATATAACAAAATAATAAGCTAAGAATACCATAATAAGTGGGTATAAACCACACTTATCACCCGCAGTGGGTCAAACACTGATATAGAGATAATGTATCTAGTCAAACTAGTTACATTATAACAGTTTCCAAATTTAGGTACACACCAGAAGGTAGTTCCTAAACTTAGGTATCTACGGTTAAAACAGCGACTTTCGTCCCGTTTCCAATTCGCAGATTAATCTCTATTGAAGTCAGTATCCTGTTCATAACAGATTCTGAACATCAATACATATATTTTATGTACCACACGAAGTATTTAAAATCCAATTTTAATACTAGTAATGAACATAATTATAACAAATATATTTGAAGTCAGAGCCTTGCCCCGTCTTCAATTCCTTCATGTCTGCTTTGTCCAAACGGCAGTCACGCTTCCGCGATCCCGTTTGCCACAATTAAGGCAGACATTTTGGGATATGTCATTTATCTTCCTAGAAGATTATAATGATTTTGCCTTTGCCCTTTTCCATATTCCAGAAGACTTTGGCTAAGCCATGGGTTTCTAGAATATCGAAGTGAGGTGCGCCTTACGCTACTTGTCTTATTGCAAATTTTGACTTTGTCTCCTTGAGAATAGTCATTAACTCTCAAAGAGTTATTATTGCAATTTCAGTGCTTCTAAAATCTAAGTATAGATTTATGAAGATCCTTCAATTTCAGTATCATACTTTAAGGATCTAATCCTTAGTTCTGATTCAGAAATTAAGGAGTCTATTACGACAAGCTTAATGGATTAAGCACTAAAGCTATCATCACATGAATCTTCCTAAGATCATGCTCTACTATTCGCTTAACTACGGGCTTAGGCCTAATATGTTATTTTATCAAATAAAGTAACTTATTATTTTCCAGGACCATCCTGAAATTTATTCCCAATTTGAAAAATTAAATCATTTAAATACATTTTCCCTAGGATTATGTTTTAAATGTCAATCTTTCAATTTCTATCTTGATTATAATAGTCCAACTATTTAATCAACGATTTAGGTACTATTTATTATAATGATTATTATAGTCCAACTATTTTAATCAACTATAATTAATTGAATCAAATATATTGATTATTATAATCTAATTATATAATCAAATATAAATGAATAGTTTGAATACAGTCCAACTGTTAATTAAAACAACGTTTAAATTTTAGTCCAACTAACATTTAATTTATTTGACGAATGATATTTGTTCGAGCACGTATGGCAAGTAAGTAAACGAATATTGCAAATTCAATTCTTGCCTCCCACTATTTTTCGGCGAGCCTCTATCCTTCTGTCGAGTACTCGGGAAACCGTGTTTCCTAGCGGGCTAGGATCCTGTTAAATATCACACAATCTTGACTTTGGCCAACAAATATGATAATTAACTAGGTAGATCTCTAAGATCAATTGGATCCAATCAAATTCCTAGATCCAGTAGGGGGACATCCAAGTCCGAAACATATATCTTATATATGCCAATATATCCAATATATTACCTAACCTTTTTCCTCTGAATCAACTAAGCATTGGTTTTGGCACAACAAACTTAGTGATCCCAGTTAAGCGCGACCCATTGACCATGGAAAGCTTCGTAATCAATGTCGATGGACAATAAGTGGTCTTGACTTTGGCCAACAAACCACAACTTGGACAAGACACTGATATGGAACAAAGCTCTCGTGATTCAAACACATCCTCGACGGACAAAGGCCTTGACTTTGGCCAACAAGTCAATGCCAGTCTCGGATCTTGAGTAAGAATCACTCAATGGAAGGAAAAACGCTTAATATTTTGTGAGGGTTTTTCGCGTGCAAATTGGCAATCAATTTATTATCTTTGTTAAGGTCTTATCATCATACACCCTTAAACATGCATTCTAAACACATAATAAAGCGCATATAAATAAATAATAATGATATGCGGATGGATACTTAACACATTGATCCTAGATCAAATCTCTCCATTTCTCTCTCCCGCTAGCACAAGTATTACTTCTACCTGTTACACTACACTTCTAAAGAAACCTCATTTACATTGAGGGGAATAGGTGAGAAGAGAATACAAAGAATATGGAGGTAATAAGGCTGGACACGCAGGTCCAATTAATAAATCAAATTTATTACAACAATTTCTAAAATTGCCCCACCCATCTAATATCCATCTGATATACATTATTCATGCATCGCAACCATGTATTCACACAAGCATGTTATCAATCAATCTAATCAAATTAATTAATCTGATAATTAGTGATCATCCAATGTTCAAACATCGATTTGATTTTGCGCGAGTCAAACTCGTTTTTGCGAATAAGTACTCAAAGTACGAATTCTCGAATTAAATTAAACTACATAATTAAATCCAATTCAGTTTGTATTTAATACTAATTCGCCATTTAATTCCAAATTAAATATTACACTTTATTAACGAACCTTTACGATTTAAATTCCAAATTTAATCGTTACGGGTCTCAAAGCCCGATTAACGTCCAACGTCAATTTAATTAAAGTCCAATGGGCTTTTAATTAATTTCTTAAGGCGTGGACTTTTGGTCAACTCGGGTCAAACCCAATAACCAAAGTCCAATCAAGGAATAACCCCATAAGCCTAGAAATCAATTTACGCCCATTAGGCCCAATTAAACTTTAAAGGTCCATTAGTCGCATTTGGGATTTATGGAAGCGGTTTTGGGCCCAATTAGATCCAACCAAATTCACCTAAACCCAACTTAGTACAACCAAGCCCAATTAGCCCATTTACAACATTACAAGCCCAAATCCAATTTAAGTCTAATTCAATTAAATTACAAAATCCAATTTCACAATTTAATTACCTAAAGTGTATAACATAATTAATTACCCAATTCAATATTTCCAAAACACCAATTAGCCCAATTAATAATGTTTATTTTCATCATCACATGTCCAACACATTTTGATTAAAATCAAACCCATTTACACATGCTATAGTCTCGACAATGGAGGGATTTTTCAAATCAATTCCGAATTCAATCCAATCAAATTCTAAATCAATATTTCCCAATCGTTTCCAACTTATCCAATGATCAACGAAACAAAATTCCAAGACATTTAGGGCTAGTACATATTCGGCCAAGCCAACAATTTTGGGGAAAAATGTTCCAAACAATTTTTCATCAAATTGATCCAATCAATCCTTAATTAAACATGTGTTAAGCATACTAATTCATCCAATTTAATTAAATCATGCTCAAACACATTTTACCCAAATTTTAACCCTAAATCATTTTCATGCTCAACCTTGCTCATATATACCATTGTTGGAGTTTCTAAGCCTCCCAAGATCATTAAACAAGCATGAAACAAGTGTGAATACAACGAGGGAGTTACAGAATACTCACATCGAGCAGTTGAGCGATGCGACAACGAACAAAACTTCAATTTCTGCTCACTGTATGTCACGGCAGTGGCAGTGACAGTCCTCCAAGGATTCGACTTTGGATCATCCTCGTCAAGCTCCAAGCTTCGTCAAACGATTCCAAGCTCATGGGTGGACTTCCCTATCACCTTCGCATGTCTCTCGGAGTGCTAGCTTTCGATGATTTTACCGCAAAATCATCACACTTTGCTTCCCATTTTCTCATTGGCTCACGGCAGTGAGCTGCCAAACCAGTGAAGAAAAATGCCATTCCATGGGCGTGAGAGAGGAGAGGATTTTGAGAGAGAGAGAGATGAAAAATGTTGTCTAATTTTGGTAATTGATTTCAAAAAACATATACCAAAATTTTGGCTTTAAAAAGTCAAACAATCAAAGCCATAAATGCCAACCACTTCCATCAAGTCACATCACTCAATCAATCAATTATCACATCACTCAAAGTGACATGATATGACACTTGATGTGACTAGCGATTTGATGCTTGATTTGACTTGCGTGCCGCACTCGAATTCGAAATGCGAATGCGCTCGCAAACAATCTCGGGCTCGGGTTCGCTAATTCCAAATTAACGAATTTTCCGTTGCGACGTAATTAAATGATTATGCCTAGCAAAATCACTATTCACATCACTAACGAATTAATTCTAAATTAACTCGTTCGCCCGAATTAAAATCTAATTTCAATTCCGCGTCAAAATCCAATTTCGTTTAATATATCGAATATATTAATTTAATCGATTAATTCCAAATTAATCGTTATCTCTCTTTAATATGATATTTTATCCCAGATAAAATATCTCTGTAATTAATCCCATATTAATTTTCTCTCTCATTTAATTAATCCCAGATTAATTAAAGTGCGAGTCATACGTCATCGGTGAATCTTCGAGAAGTGACCCATGAGATCCCCGTATATGTTGGCAGTAAATACGGTCGTCGGACTATCCGAACACGTAAGTACCTAGTACTACGTTTGTACCGATTTACAAGACAAAGTTGGCTTCTAGCAAAGCGCCATGCCTACCTAATTTTCCAGAAATATCCTTACAGGAAAATAAGGATCTATATCAGGCGTAGTATACGTAGTATTGCGTATGTCGATCCAGTATCAGATGTCACGTGCTAGGCCTGGGGCTGGAATTGGGTCTGCCCCGTACGAAGCACATGTCGGATGTCTGGTAACTAGTCTCTATAATCGGATAAACCTGACCTTGTCATTTTATCCCGATGACTGCAGTACATAAGAGAACCAGTAACGTATCCTACGTGACCATCATCTCCACTATGACTGGAGTGATATTTCCATCTTGACATCACACCCAACACACTACGATTCTCAATATACCCAGCAGAGGCGTACACAGAACCTGTTAAAGCCCTGGACGACCAAAACCAAAGTATATTGATTGTCACAAGTATTAGCGGTGCAAGTCTCAGGTTAAGACCAAATACACCTACCCTGATTTCGGACTTCCATAGACACATAGTCATACTACCAATGGAATTCCGAGGGGGTCTATCCAGAGCGAAGCTGTTTCCCGTACCATCGGTAAAACACAACCTCCTATTACACTTGCATGAGTATCCAATACCCAAATATATGAGAACTATGCTATTGTGCCCTCACAACTCGTACAAGTGTAATACTAGTCTTTTACGTATTTATCGATGTCCAATCTCTATAATACTCTGACTATGGATATTTAATGATTTATCCTTCGTGGACTGATACTGTCTCATATCATTCTCAATCCAGGAACAAATCATAGGGACCTCATATCATTTATACATCTTGGTGATCTAATCACAAATGATAAGAGAGCAATCTCCTTTGTCACATAGTTAATTTGTACAACAACACCATGATCTGTACAAATAGTGACGCTATTGGTTATAACTGTCCAACATTCCACAAAACATGATCACCATCTTGCATTGCTTTTCCCTCAGATGCATCACGTTTCAATTTTAAACCAAGTATCATCCAATTTTTACCCACATTCCACGGTATAAAATCAAAAAATCCTTATCAGCGCTTAAGAGAATTTGAAGAGGTATGTAATACTTGCACATATCAAAATTACAGCATGAATATAATTTGACTAAAGTTTTTTCCATTTTCTTTAAATGATAAAACTAAAATTTGACTGTAAAACCTTAGGTCAGGGTCCATTAGAATATGGGATGATTTACAAAAGTAATTTCTAAAAAAATTCTTTCACCCTCACAGGAAAAACTCATTTAAGAGGAGAATCACAACTTTCACACAAGATTCGGGTGAAACATTTTACCAATATTATGAGAGATTTAAATAGATGTTAAATGTTTGTCCACATCACGGGTTTGAAACATGGAGGCTAGTTTCCTACTTCTACGAGGGTTTAACACCCAAGTTGTGGAAATGATGTGTAATGGTGAGTTTAGGGACAAAAATCTCAAAGATGCACTAGATTACCTAGAACACATAGTAGAGGATGCAAAACACTGTGACACATTTGACACTTATGAGTCGTCTGTAAAACCACATGCATCTGGTAGAGGCATGTTTAACTTTAGGGAAAACCATGACCTTTATGTTAAATATGCATCTTAAGCTAAAAAATTTGAGGCGTTAAAAATGAGGAATAGTGATCATGTTAAGTCAATTCAAGAAGTCGCATGTCATATCTGTAATTCAAATGAACATGTCACACAAGTTTGTCCAACCTTGCATGCATGCATTCATTGAGAAACAAGAAACTATCAATAACCAAAATGTACAAACATCGATTGATATGAAAGATATTTTCTCCAAAATCACATCTGCATTGACCATTAATAAAAAATGAAAGTTTCATGCACAACCACAATCAAACCCCAAGAGTCATAAAAATCTTCATGAGGGTAGTTCTGGTAGTCAACATATAGACCAAGTCAAATTTGTTATTACTCTTCATAATGGTAAAGTCATCCGAAATCATTCTAAAAAATGTTTTAATATAACCAACATATTTTGATGTGTTTTTAAACTGTAAAACTTTATTTCCGTCGAGACACTCGAAAATCTATTTATGTCATGGTGCTTGATGATTTTATGTTTTTGACCCTCTGTAGTGCTTGTATATGTTTCATTCTGGCTTAGTCAGGGCGCTTGTTATAGGGTCCAGACCATCGGAAAATGGTTGGCCCACTACCCAATCGACATGGTTCATACAATGTCCAGTCAATATACGCGACTCGAACAGTAGACGCTTGATATGCATTTTGAAAAGTTTGTATCAAAGATTTATTTTTGATTTTAACATATTTGGGTTTTGGGGAAAAACATGATTTCAAAAAGATTACGTTTTGATTTTGATATATTTTGATATCGTTTATGATATTATATGATATGATATGTTTCCATCATGGTGTTTGTACATGGTTTTTATGGTTTTATAATTTGATATGATATGTTTCCACTATGGCGTTTGTATAGAGGTCTATCCAACTACAGTGGACCGACTCGCTATCCTCTGTCAATAGGATATTGTTTCGTTCATTGTCCGATCTGTGCGCACGATTTAGACATTGGACGCTCGTTATGTTTCGTCCAGTTGAGTTATACTAGATGCTTGATACGGATTTAGGATGGTGAATTTTTAAATTGATTTTGTTTACAGTAAAAGAGTTTTTCAAATGTGTTTTCGAGATGGTTTTTGAAAGAGATTATTTTACGTTTTCCATTTTGATGATGATAGAAATTGACAGATTGCATACTATCAACATCATAAGAGTATTATGATTATGTGTCATTTCTGGCTATATTTGTTGGTATAAAAGTTCACATTCGTTATAAGAGCACGTATGTATGTTAATAGTTTAATCATGGATCTTTTGAATATTGTGACGATTATGTATGATATGTTGTCAGTCATACAATATTATATGTGTGATTGGATATGTGCGTATGTAAACTTTGGTGTTCATAGCATTTACATATGTGATATGAAATGACATGATGTGAAATGATTGAGTTCCGTTGTAGATTGTAGACGGAATAGATAGTATGAAATTCGTATTATGTTTTCCATTTTTGCTACTGTATTTGACTACCTGTAAAGGAATCTATGTTATGTTCTTCGTTTCTGATGATGATTGTGATTAACTGTATAGAATTCATGTTTGGCTTTTGTTTTTGTTGATGAATGAATTTGAAATGGTTTGGGTGTGTTCCTATGAATGAATGTGAATTGAGATGATAAGTTTAATGTGATTCTCGTATGAAATATTTGATTCGATTTATTTTTCTCTGAAATAGCATGGTTTGTATTGATGTATGAAGTATGTAACCTTTGGAAATGTGTAAAGTGAGATGATTTCTGAGTACGGACAAGATTTTCATATATGTGTATTCGGTTTCAAATAATTGAATGTAAGGACGGAGAAATTGCGATAACGAAATCTATATAAGGAGGGGAGAATGTAATATCTTGAATTTTTCGGAATGATTCTGGAATATTTCCGAATAAAAATTTAGGTTTTGAAACTGGATGATGTTTTCATGTGTTGGAAAATAGATTGGAATGTTTTAGAGTGAAGTTTCGTCGTGTTGGAAAACGCGTGATTCCGAGAACCGATTACACAATTCCTGTTTATATTATTATACGAGGAAAGTTCGTTGGTTCATCTATAAAAATAGCAAACAAACTCTGATTGAGTTAATTCTTAAACCATCAACTCGTTTTTCCGAGACGAACAACTTTCGTGTTGATCACTGTTTGAAATTCGCACCAGAAGAGCCTTAATTTTAGGAATTATCAAAAAAGTCCATGAAAAATGACTGTAGTGCAATTTTGTAGGGGACAAAATAAAATTTTCAGAAATTATCTAAATAAACCCTTAAGTTTCTGAATTTTGGAGGATGGTCAAAAATTAAGAGCCTTAGCCACACGACCCCCACCCCCAAAATCACATCCACTGGTTTTTCATTACGCCAGCCACACTTCGGCCACCGTTGATCGGTGAGGTAGCACCGGTCGGCGCGTCGGACCATCATCTGTCTATTGGTGGTCGACGGTCAGCCAAAGAATGCTGGAATCCATCGAAATGACGTGAAGAACGCGCAAGTTTCCATTTTTTGATCCCGACTCGTCGCTTCATTTCACGGCCTGAGCCAATCTCCAAATCGAAACTCTCGGAGAGTACTACAAGTTGGGGTGAATGATTTTTCATTCCATGCACGGTTGCAAGCGAATCTAGAAGAGAATGAAACAGTGAACAATAACTTCAGATGAATAGTAGTATCGATCAAAATTTCGTCGATTCCAGCGTACTCGTGGGATCGTTTGGAGTTTGTATATTCCTTCGAAATCTTGGCAAGACCTCCCTGTAACAATTCGCTATTTTCAAGTTTGTCGCTAGATGTTCAGATGTATCCAGTAGCTTTGTAGAATAGCTTAATAATATAAATTGAATTGTTTAAGCATAAGTATATTGAATATGTGTATTTGGTATAATCTGGGTGAAAACGAAATGAATTAGATCGATTCGATAGATTATGTAAGTTTCTGATAAAAGTGGGATTTGCGTATAATGATGTGTTTTGATTGTAATGATAGTTATGAGTTATATATGATATTACGAAAATATTTGGATAAATCTAGGAAGGTTCGGAGAGTTCAGGACCCTTCCGTAGCGTTTGCGAAAACTTTTTCGGAAGATTTTCTAAAAACACATAAACCGGGGATTTAAGCTAATTGGTGGCATGAATTAGTTTGTAATGATATTTTAAGATAATTGGAATTGAAAATATTAAAATCAGACTTGATTTTATTGTCCCGAGAATATCCAGAATTTTATCTTAGTTAAGTAGAGAATTCCGTAAAAATGCGATTCTGACGGCGTTTCGTCATTTATTTTGACAGATTTGACTAGAACCTGGAGTGCTCGCGAATCTATGTAAGTAACTCATGCGATGAATACTTGTATAATCGATTTGTGTTTAAATATATATAGAGATTATTGAATTGTTTAGGATAAATAGAGACTAGTTAAGAGGTAGTTTGATAACGGAGTTCAAGATTATGTTTAATGAAGTGAATCGACCATCGCATGTATGACTTTTGTTATCCCTATGATATGAAGTGAGATGTTTGATGATCTTAATATCTGTATGTATGTATTGATGTGTTTTGAAGTGAAATGTTCGAGAATAATGTTATGATATGAAGTGAAAAGTTTGATGAGTTTGATGGCTACATGTGTGTATTGATGCATGTAAGTGTATGAACTCGTAATGGTATGTGTATATATAAGCATATATATAAATAAGTATCGGGACACATATTTGCATTTGTATATGATGATAAGCTATGGATAATTTGAGTATACATGATCAGTAAATGGAATAAGTTTGTTATTGACTCGTACATGCGATTTATTCGTATAGGGGTCGGAATTGTTAAGTGTGATAAGAAATGAATATAGGCTAAGTCATTCCTGAATGAGTATGTTTAAATGATGAGTTTTAGTATCATATGTTTTCATATAGAAGCTCAGAAACTGAGTATGTTTGATCGATAAAGGAAAGACATGAAAATTATTGAAGATAAAACATTTGAATTAGAGTAATGTGTATATTCATATGTATGTGTATGAGTGTTTGGATGATGACTTGGGGTGTTTGTCATGTATGTGCTTGTGTATGAGAAATCATGAGATGAGTTTATGTTATATGGTATGTGCACATATGTGTATGTTTAACTGAATGATTTCGTGGCGTAATAGTCGAGCTAGTTATGATTTCGTTCGAACGGAATTCATCTCATATCTATTCTAAAATAGGTAATGAGTCTCGTACGAGCATTGTATGTGTAAGCCAGTAATATGTATGTATTGTTTGGTTATGTGTTCTTTAATGTATTAGTTGATATGTATGTTTCGTTGTCGGTTACGCGATACTTGTATATGTGTGTATGATATAACCCGTGATATGTATGGACTATGTATGTTTTCGTGGAATGAATGAATGACCAGAAAGCTGATATAAGTATAAGATGTTATGAAATATGTTTGCTAATATTGTGAAAGAGAGTGAATGAGCTTGTAAGCTTGAGGTACTAGGCATGTATCTAAGCAAGAATTTTAAAAATTGGATTTACATGAATGAAAGATAAGTGAACTATGGTTTCTGAACTGGTATATGTGAATGCGATAAGTCATGAATGTTAAACTATCATAAGATTATCGAATTAAAGAAAGATCATTTGACTTACCGATTTGATGATATTTCAAAGATGTTTATTGTGATAAAAGTATAAATATGTGATTGCATGTTTCATGTATTTGAAATGGATTCGATGTTAAATGATGTATTCTATGATATTTGAGTTTTGCTTTGTATGCTTTGGATGTTTAGCTATTGATTGGCACATATGTAGGTATGTAAATATGAAAATTTGACATGGGTAAAGTATGAAGAATAACAAAAAGTTGATAATTCTGAACTCGTAATAACTTAGTAATTTTGAAAAACTTCTGATGTGTTTCATTTGTATATTTTGTCTATAATACAAGCATGATTACTTACTGAGTTCTTTTAACTCACACCAAATTAGTTGCTAGTTTTGCAAGTTAGCTACCAGAAGGGTCAAACACTTCAACTTTGGAAGTTATGCTCGAGACCTGGATCACCCAAGGTGCAGTCACCCTCGCGAGTATCTTAGGAAAAGTTTTAGAAGTTAAAGTCTATGATTAATATTTTATTTTTCGTGCTGAGCATGCTGTTTGTATATATTAAGTAAATATTTTGATTGCTTATGATGTTGTGGGCATAGAGTCCTTGAGTGTTGATAGATGATGTGGGCACGGAGCCCTTAAATGTTGATTTTGATGTGTTTTGTGTGGATCTGATGTCCTTTTGATATATGATGTCTATTTCAGGTTTCATTTTGATGCTGGAATTTGTTCCAGGTTGTCCAGTTTTATGATACATTATGTCCGATTTTCTGTAAATTTAGAGATTTATGGAGATGAGTCAATCATATCTCATGCTGGTAGCATTTTGCCTCTGACAGGGATCACATAAGTTTCTATGTTTATTTATAAGGTATGCTAAACTTGCACATTACATGTCGTGAATCAATATCATCTTAAGAAAATTGGTCAATTGTCATGTAGTGGTCACCCATGTCAACCCATCACCAATTGCCACTCTATTGCTTGGTTAAAGGGTCCACGTACTCCATTATTATTAATTTCATATCTACTCTCATTTATAAATAAATTCGTAACCAAGATATTAATCTTCAAGAATTTTGTATATCAACATCAACATTAATTTATAGTGTCGGCAGAAATTGATCTTCAATAATATCTGTATTTTGTATGCTACCCAGAGATTATTTCCGTATTTTAGTAGTCATTTAGTTATAAATATTTTAACATTGAATAAATCATCTGATTGAGGAAATGAATTCGAGTCTATAGAATTCATTCTCTTCGAATAAATGTAGATTTCTCCTCCTTATTTGGAGCAAATTTTTGAGTTTAATGTTGTACTAGGTTATGTTAAATTGTAATAATTTCAAAAAAAAAAAAAAAATCCAATAAGTCAAAATACTCTAAATTTATGGTAGGGTTTTGACTTTTTATTTTTATTGTACCTCAATCAAAGACATATTTTGTCTATATACATCAAATAAGTTCAATAACATTTAGGGTGGCATTTGGAACACTAATCGAATCAAATAGATTGAAATAAAATATAATGAATTTAAAATAATACATTGTTATTAACAAATTTTTTTTTTTTTTTTTTGTGGCTGTAAGGAATTTCAAAATTATAATCGGTTAATCGATTATAATAATGACAGAATCCTTTTAGGAGGAGAATCAGATAACCGAGAGTTATAATTGATTTTCCGATAATTATAATTTGTTATCTAATTGTAACGATGAGTTTGATTTTTGGGTTATTTTAACCAATTAGTCGATATTATTACATAACTTCAAATTTGAAGATACAAGATACATCATTTTACGGTATCTTTATATGTAATGATGCATTATTTCATTTTAATTTATTCAAAATTCAAAATGAAAAGATGGAAAGGCATGTGTGAAAATGTGTGATTTATTCTAAACATCATAACCATAAAGCTTAAACGAACACCTCCCATTATGGCCCTCATATCCTTAAATACATCAATTGTTACTAGATTTTATAGTCGATGATATAATCTTTATTTATTTAAAAAAAAAAAAAAATTTAGGAGCATTCTTTTTTCAAGATTTAGAAGCCTATTTTATTTTCAAAAAAAAAAAAAAAAAAAAAAAAAAGAAAAAGAAAGAAACAGTATTTTTTTTGTAGAAGGAGTTTCGACCAAACACTTGGTTATAGTCATTTTGTTTTACAATGGTACTAACAAATGAGAGATCATTGTATCATGTGAGATAATAACTACAAAATTATAAGTACCGAGAGCAATTTTGAATTTATCTTAAAACCAGAGAATCAAATTCTCGCATTCCTCAATATTTAACCTGATATACGGGGTCTCTGCGGCCCTCATGCTAGTCTCAATTCTCGCAGAGATATTATCTCTATTAATATGAAGATATTAACAATTGTATCAGTCCTGCCTAACTAAAAGATATAAAAATTATCTCTTTACCAACTCCTAAGATACCAGACCCCCCATTCTGACATGAATTTTTACCATAAGTAAGGATTATGAATCTATTTAATAAAAATAGATAATTTATGTACTTATTTAAGAATATATAAAACATCAGGGACTCTTATATTACTACTCTTCCATTAAAGGAGGGGTCTCCACGAATATAAAAAATAAAAAATTAATCAGTTGTTTCATTTCATAAAAAAATATCATGTTTCCTCACGTCTTCTCTCTCTTCCCTTTAAAGCTTCACTCTTTCACACTCACCCATTCACACACACTGAACCAGTGATAGCACTTTAGAGATCTAGAGAGAGGTTTTGTGTGGCTGAAAGAAAGGCTAAATAACTCTTCTCTTGCTCATTGAAAAGCTTACTTATTCAGGTGAATGTGTTGTTTCAATTCTCCATTTTTTATCATTGCCATGTTTAATTGTTAAATCTTTAAGCTATATATTTGCTTATTGCTTTCTTTTCTCATAAGATCTGTTGCCCTTTACTTTTTTTTTTTTTTTTGGCTTTGTGGGTTCTTGAAATGAAGTTGATTCATACAAATGTGAAGAGGTTTGGGTTTGATTTGAATCCTTGATTTGATCTATATACTTGCTGGCAATACACTTTGTCATATGTTTTCTCTACTTTATATTACCAGCATATATTTCCTATTCTGTGGATCTTTATTCCACTTTTTGATGAGTAATTGTAATTCTTAATTATTTTTTTTGCAACTTTATCATGTGCTTTCACTAAATTGATTATATGATATGGGTGTTCTTTCTCTTTATTGGTTAATATTATGATAAAATTTTATATAAAAGAACAACTTTTAAGTTTGATTGAGATCAATTATTTATGATCTCAACTTTTAAGTTTGATTGAGATCAATTATTTATGATATTTACTAATGTGGTCAGAAGTTTCATGCCTTTTATGTTTCATGATATTGCTATATTAGTGGATTTATCACTTGTAAATTTAAACTTTTATTATTCTTATGTAAATGTTTCAGAGCCATTCATATCAAATTTTATCGTTAGATTGAAAAAGTTATATCTTTTGATAGTTATTAATAGTTTGAAAAGGAATCCCTCAGATTTAGCATCAATGAGTAAATTGAGTTATGAAGTGAAATGTGAAATATGAAATTTCAGTAGATTATAATAATATTCATCAATGTGTCCCATGGAAGTTGGAACAAATAACGACTTTGCCAATTTAGAAGTTCTGACTTTTATTTTATTCTAACATCCTTGTTTTAATTTGTAATTATCTTCCTACATGTGATTGTGCTGTTGAGATCTGTGCATATCTCTGGTGACTAATTAAGCATTTGCACTGTGTTCATCGACGATTATTTCACAATAGGAACATTACGACTATTTTTTCACCAACAATATAAATCCTTTATGGTTAACTGTAACTACTTTTGCTTAATCACTTGTGCAGACTGATTGTTTTGTGACTAATTTGCATCTCACAGTGTGCTTCAGGGAATTGCCCCAGCCATACAATGGGGTCCAAGCATAATCCATCAGGAAACAGAACACGGAGCCCACTGTCTATATTTATTGTCATTGTTTTGTGCTGTTTCTTTTACATACTTGGTGCATGGCAGAAGAGTGGTTTTGGAAAAGGAGATAGCATAGCATCACAAATAACCAAGCAGACAGACTGTAATATCTTTACCGATTTGAGCTTTGAAACTCACCACAATGATGTGGAGATTGTTGAACCTTCTGAGCCTAAAGCTAAAGTGTTTAAGCCTTGTGATATTAAATATACTGATTATACTCCTTGTCAGGAACAAGACCGAGCCATGAAATTTCCAAGAGAGAATATGATATACAGGGAAAGACATTGTCCTCCTCAAGATGAAAAATTGTATTGTCTTATACCTGCTCCCAAGGGGTACATGACCCCATTTCCTTGGCCAAAGGGCCGCGACTATGTTCATTATGCAAATGTTCCTCATAAAAGCCTGACAGTTGAAAAGGCTGTACAGAACTGGGTGCAGTTTCAGGGAAACGTGTTCAAATTTCCAGGTGGAGGAACGATGTTTCCCCAAGGTGCTGATGCATATATCGATGAGCTTGCATCAGTTATCCCAATTAAAGATGGCACTGTCCGAACAGCATTGGACACTGGATGTGGAGTATGTTATTGAACTCAAATAAGCCTCTGTATATGCGATATGTTAATTTTTCAGACGACAGTATTTGTTAAATTCAGTAACATGCCAGTATGTGTGTGTAGGTCTGGATCACTTTGAGGTTATCATCGACGTCATTCCTAATTCCTATTATATTTAGAATAGTGCCATGTAGTTTTGGATGAATAATCATCCTGTAGATTTCCTTTCTATACATGGAAATCCTAACTTTTGGGAGAACATACTGCTAGACTGGTCTTTGCCGAGAACCATTGTAACTTTATGTGATTCTCCCTAACATTTTTTTTAATCATTCTCTGCATGCCACTTTCTCATTATTTATTTTTTTTTTTCTAACATCTATGATATGATTGTTCGCCCTAATCCACGCTCAGACAGTATATTTATCAAATGACAATCTATCATTGCCTCTCATCTAATTAATTTAAGTTATTATAATTTTCTGAACTGATAATATCAATCCTTTTTAGGTTGCAAGCTGGGGTGCATACCTTTTAAAAAGAAATGTATTGGCTATGTCCTTTGCTCCACGGGACAATCATGAAGCACAGGTACAGTTTTCATTAGAGCGAGGTGTACCTGCTGTTATTGGTGTTCTCGGAACAATACATCTTCCATATCCATCTCGAGCCTTTGATATGGCGCAGTGTTCTCGGTGTCTGATACCATGGACTTCAAATGGTAAGTGACGGTAATCTTCATCTTCAATATTGTTGAACTATGTTGCATTTTGGTGTATCACGTTTGTAATATACGATATAAAAATTTATAATTGAAAAATGTAAAGGCATATTAAATTTTCTTATAATATGAAATTACATATTTTTAGAACTTCTGATATTCATTTTAGTATTGTTAAATCCAAACACATCCATATTTTGTCAAAAAGTGGTAATATGTTAAATATGCCGTCCCCAAGGGATATGCCTTGGTGGCAAATGGCTTAAGATTTGGTTGTCAGGTCCTGGGTTCGAGTCCAGGGAGTGCATTTCTTGTAAGAGCCTAAGGCAGTCGGGGGTTTTACCCGCTCTGCTTAAGCCCGGGTCGGGTAGTTTGGCGGCGGGGTTTCCAACGTTTCCAAAAAAAAAGTGTTAAATATGTCCATTCCAATTTCCTACATATTCAAAAAGTTGAAAGCAATAGCTTTGAGTATATATTTATTAGAATATAAAGTTACCTTTTATTGGGTCATGAATTATGACTGAGATTTGCAGTCTCATGAAATTAGGAATCTATTTTAGATCAACAGTCAATTAGAATCCATTGAGTTGTTAATGTATTTGCATAGTTGTAATTGGATTTTTATGAGTCTGTTTATGGGTTAAACTTACATTTTAAAGTCGTGTTATGAAGATAAAGTTCCATATTCTTTCAAGTTTCTTGAACTTTTTATAGTTTCTTGTGCCAAAAGAAAAATGAGTTATATATCTCGAATGGAGTCAGATTTATATTGGGCTTGATTGAGAATATACTGAAATGGTATCGATTAAAAAATTTTACAGAGAAAAAAGTATCACAACAAATATATTGGAAAAAAGGTTCATTGAGTTTATATAGGCCTCATAATTACCTTAGTAGTTGGGACTAAGGTGTCAATCAAACTCAGTTGAGCTATTAATCTAGCGATTATTTATTTTTCTAGAGAAAATAAGACTTCTGGTTGAAAGGTACTAAGCTTCAAATTTAAATTCTGTTTTCTATTACATTCCTTTTCATGATTACCCACGATATGGATGTGAGTGCTAATTGGTTCAATTGGTAAAACCTCTTGGGGTGATCCAAGGATTCTGGGGTTTGAACCCCACTCGCATGGGTGGGGAGGGGATTTGATTTCCATTCATGCAATACTTGGAGAATATAAAATGAAACAAAATAACTTAGCTTGACCTTGTTGAGTAAACCTTTGTGTATCTGGTGGAAGATGTTGACTATGTAATTTATGGACTTTTATATACAGATGGGACGTATCTAATGGAAGTTGATCGAGTCCTCAGACCTGGTGGATACTGGATCTTATCTGGACCTCCAATTAATTGGAAAACATATTACCAAACATGGAAGCGGTCTAAGGAAGAAGTTCAAGCCGAACAAAGAAGCATTGAAGAGCTTGCGGAGTCTCTTTGCTGGGAGAAAAAGTATGAGAAGGGAGATATTGCCATCTGGAGAAAGAAAATAAATGACAAATCATGCAAGAGGAAGTCTGCCAACATATGCAAATCAAGGGATGCTGATGATGTTTGGTGAGTTGACCAACATCTTCTTTTGCTTAGTTGCATTAGTTCTTCCCCTCTTTAACTCATTTTTATGGATGTGGAATGGTAACTTTAACATGCATCTATGTTGTTAACATAATTAGTTTCTATTTTATGGATATTCATGTTTGGTAATTTTATGATGATGGATAGATTTAATCTTACCCCACCTAGTGTGAAAAGGCTTTGTTTGGTTTGGTTTGGATAGATTTAATCTTCATTAAGTACCTTGTGGGACAGGTTCCCAGACTACTGCAATTCCAGTTCTGTTGACCCCTCAATTTATTTATTTATTTTTATGGGAGAGGGGGGTGTTTTCTGACACCAACACATTTATATAATAAAGCAACTCTGAATTTGGCTATTCGTCTATGTTCCCTATCCTTCTCAATTTAGACTTTTCTTTCTGAATGCATGTTTAACTTTAATTAGGAAACCACATCTGGTTTCAATTCTGTCTGTGTCAGATCTGTGTATTTGTGATATTGCTAAATTGATAAATTTGAAACTCAGTCTGAATTGTCCAATTACTGATGGGATGTAATGTACTAATTTCACTTGAAAGTTATTGATCTATTGGTTTTCATGGGCTGATGTTGTTCGTTATGCTCCAGCATTAATTAATTCCCTGAGATAATTGGCAAAATCATATTAATGAGATTCCCGATTTGATATCCAGATTCATGACTTTATTGCTTCTTTCTCTGTCTTTTGAGTAGGTCTTAATTCTCTTTTCCTCCGAGGCTGTTCTTTCTAAACATTTTGCATTGTATGCTAGCTTTTGTGATAGCAGATTTTCTTACATGGTGAACAAGTCCAAACTGAATAAATCATGTTCTCAGTCTGCTGAAAGCTACTTACAAGGAAAAAAAATGCTCTAAGCAAAATAGAGAAAACAACATGCAGTTTATATTTTAAATGTCAGCTTTGGTTAATTCTGTATCTATATCTGTCGATGGTCAATGCATGAAGATTGTCATTCTCTAATGTGTCGTTGTGGAAGTCCGTTGTGTTTAGACCTAATGCTCTCTATTTGCTAAATAGAGATTTGTTTTAAAGCATGAGCAAACATTGTGTTTAAAGTTCTTTTATTAGTATTAAATATCCAGAATCATTCAATAGTTATACAGTTTTGAACCACTCTCTGTGGCCTTTTTAATGGGCTTTGTACTGCTTCAAAATTCATAGCCCAAACATCCCTTGACAGCAATTTCTCATATTGTAAGGTCAGAATTGAAACAAGATGAGTCTTGTAGCATATTTGATATTAAAATTCAAATGATGTGAGGTGACATTGGTGGATGTCAGATGCAGCAAATGTTTTCAAGTATTTCCATTTCTTAAATTTTTTTGTGATGCATTTTAGGTACAAGGAGATGGAAACTTGCGCAACCCCTTTCCCTGAGGTATCCAGTACAAAAGAAGTGGCAGGAGGAGAGTTAAAGAAGTTCCCAGCCAGGCTTTTCGCTGTCCCTCCACGAATAGCTAACGGAGAAGTTGAGGGTGTAACAGCCGAATCTTACCAGGCAGATAATAAACTTTGGAAAAAGCATGTAAATGCTTACAAAAAGATGAACAGTTTGATTGGCTCTACGAGATATCGAAATGTGATGGACATGAATGCAGGCCTTGGGGGATTTGCTGCAGCACTTGAATCACCAAAATCTTGGGTAATGAATGTTGTGCCAACAACTGCAAAGAACACTTTAGGTGTCATTTACGAGAGAGGTCTAATTGGCATATATCATGACTGGTATGTCCCAGTAAATTTCCTGTTATGTTTGTAATTATGGTTCCTAATTTTCACCTGCATTTCTTCATATATTTATCTTTATTACTGTTGCTCTTTAGTGAAAATGGGTTTTAGTCTACCTGCTTTAATAGCCTTACCTTCTTACAAGGTCATTTTAAAACATAAATAATACTTCTGGTACTTTCTGGGATGAATTACACTTTATGAACTTCCTCTATTTTAGCTGTTGCCGGTGTATTTGCTCCTGAATAAGAGTTTTGCAAATGAAATAGTAAGAAAAATAGGGCTTAAGAGAAACCGAAGTGGCATAGGATAGGCACACAATGTGAAAGACTAATCAAAGTTAGAAACTTCAAAATAATTTTTTGTTTTTACTTATCCTTCTCTGATGAATTTGAGTTTAACTGAAACTTAAGAAAATATGTTCTTTGGAAACTCAACGATGATTCTTTGTTGCTGTTATCTTCCAGGTGTGAAGGATTCTCTACTTATCCGAGGACATATGACCTTATTCATGCTTATGGTGTATTTAGCTTGTATGAGAACACGTAAGCCTCTGTATCTTCTTCCTCCTATGTACTGACTCGTATCTGTTTTGTGTCATTCGATTTATACATGATAGCTTTCAAATATTTTATTATCAGTTCAATCATGAATTCTGATAATTTCTGAAATCCCATTTAAAAAAATGCACAACACAAGGCAGACCGGTGAGAAGAATCACAAAGATACATAAATTAAATTATCTAATCTGAAATTCTGTTACAGATTAGAATATCATCTTGGAATATATATTTATTTTCCACCTTAAAATGCTGAAATATGATATAAAAGATTCGAGAGAAGCTCTATTGCCAAAATATGAATGGTTGATTTATTTTCTACTACAATACGTGTGATCAATATGATTAATTTGGTATTAAGCTCAGTATCATGAAAATGACTTTCCAAGTTTTGTTGCTGAAATTGATTGCAATAGTTTTTCTACCTTGGGTACTTTTTGTCTGTCTTTGATGAACTCAAAATATATGCTGCTGCTCTGCATATCAACATAATAAAGAAAAAATTTATGATTAGCGGAGATCTGAAATGTAGGATATGTGTTTCTTTGTATAAGCTGAAAATTTTCGCTGCCTCAAATGTCATCAATATGCATATCAATGATTGAACAGGTGTAAACCAGAAGACATCCTTCTCGAAATGGACCGCATCTTGCGGCCAGAAGGGGCAGTCATCTTCCGAGACAAAGTAGATGCCCTGAACAAGGTTAGAAAAATCGCTGGAGGCATGCGGTGGGATACCAAAATGATGGATCACGAGGATGGACCCCTCGTCCCTGAGAAGATATTGATCGCTGTCAAACAGTATTGGGTTGGCAGCACAGGAAATAGCACATCTAGTAATGAATAAACCGTGTCACTAGTTGGTACCTGAAAGTTCAAGCAAGATACATAGCCAAGTGGTGATTGAATTGCTCCAAGGTTGGAGGGATGAAGAGTTCTCTCATACACGAGTACACGTGTAAGTTATTTATATGTTCCTTTCAGTGATTTAGATACTATATATAATCAATTTTGCCTGGTATTTTCTGATAAAATTTGGCAGGGCAGTGCAAGAATGCAATTTGTGTAGCTCCCTAAATAATTGGTCCAAGCTTAAATAATCTAATAATGACGATAAGAATCATGTTATTTATAATCATCATTATGTACTCAATTGACCACATGATGAAATATTCAGTTCATTAATTTTGTTCATACTTTTTTCTCCTTTCTCATAACAAGCACTTCTTTATAAGTTTTTTTATTGGCTCTCAATACTGCTGACATCAAATATACCAGATCACTTGTGTTCGAATTTAGTTTAAAACAGTTATATGATATCATATTTTGTTTTATTTATATTTTTTTTTTCTGTCTTTCCAGTTTATGTGAAAAATCTCCATTTTGATGGGATATGATTTTTTTTATCACTTAGTTATATGGTGGTTATGATTATGACTTCTTTTTTTTTGGTGGGAGTGAGCCAAATATGAAAGCAGAGCTATCTAAACAGAAATATTTTCTCAAGATCGGTTACATGAATTATTTAAAGTTACTGTATTTTAGCATAATTTTATTTAGGATCCATTTCATAAAAATTCTAATTTACAGAATTATGATGAGGGGAGAGATTTCTCCAGTGAAAATCGTGCAAATTAGCTTGTGCATTTTTTCTCTCAATTCGTTTGTGGGCATAATGGCTTGGCCAAAATGTATTGTAGTAAATCAATCCCAATATTTATAGATATGTTATTGTAGTAATGTGTATACTTTTTTTTTTTTTTAATGTTGGAAATTTCGTCGTCAAATCACTTATTTTGGGTTTAAGCGGAACAGGTAAAATCCCCGATTATCTCAGGTTCTTACAAGAAATGTACCCTCTTGAATCGAACTTAGGATTTGACCATCAAAACCTAAGACATTTACTACCAAGCCACACCCACATTGTTGATGTAAAAGCTCCCAGGAGGAGAAATCCTATACCTATATTGGAAAAATATCAAGGAGATTAAATAAGAATTAAACAGAGATTAAATTATTATCAAAATATAAAATGATATTGTTTTGATAGTATTTATAATTAAAAAAATAAAAATGAGTAAAATAATATTGTTTTGATGATGTTTTTGTCTTTATTTTATCTTCGTTTAATCATTGAAAGTATTAATAAACAAGTTGAGTTTTTCAAAGTCATTTGTCAACTTTAATTTTTTTATGAAACACTTTATACGTTGTGAGAGATTTACATTTTAAAATAAAAGCTGAAAAAAATTTAGACACATCACCCAGACGCGTGGGGTGTGTATTAAAATGTTTTTGTTAATTATTTATCATTTTTATTAATTTTACACCCATTAAACTAAATATAAAATTTTAAGATTATTTGTGTTAAATATTAAAGATTCCATCTTTATTGGATTTTCTAATAAAATCCCCTCAATTTTATGACATCAGAAGATACAAAATCTAATTAAAATATTTGTCAAATAATGATTGCAATACTTTGACTCTCGACTAGACTAAGAGTTCAATGGTAACTCATGTTCTCTAACGACTGGCGTAGAATCTCATTTCTCTCAAATTTAAATATCTCCGATATGAAGATCGAATTCGTTTTTCAGTAGATTTTGTATATATTTGTAAACTTATAATGTATTCAAAAATAAATGATTGGAAGTACTCGGTAGCGTTGCATTTTGTTTAGCGAACTCTTTGGCCATATTTTTTTGACCGTTAGTTGATGTCTTAAAGCGACCGTTAGGTTCTGAGCAAGAGTAAGCCACGCAACAGTTGCTCCCGCCAATTTATAATGGGACCTACATTTATAATCTACGTGGCAAAATCTGACTAAATTTCAGTTATGATCATGCTCTGCTTACTCTGTACCACCTAGTACTGTAGTACTACCCCTGCTCCAATTTCAGCTAAAAATTTAAAATATTCAAAATAAAAATAATTGGACCACGTCATTGCATTTATAATCGCTTTCCCGCCGCTCAATTATTGGTCACAAAATAATGAATATGATTGGTGAATGGTAGACCCGCTCACGTCACGATTCCGGTTCGGAATCGAAACTAAATCGGAACCGAACCAGATGGAACCGTAAGGTTACGGTTCCATCCTGTTCCGGTTCCAAAATCGGAATTGAACCAAACCCTCAAACGGTTCGGTTACGATTCCGCAAAATGTGGAACTGTAACCTTAAGGTTCTGTTCGGTTCCGGTTCTGAACCGAAACCGAACTAAAATTTTTTTTTTTCCCTTAAAAAATAAAGAACCGAACCGGAGCTGAACCGATTTTTTCGGTTCGGTTCTGCGGTTCCAAAAAGCTGGAATCGTAGAACCGAATCGAACCGTGACCACCTCTAGTGAATGGATCAGATTTTAAAAAATTAAATAATATTTTAAGTATTTTTTATTTAGGATCGAGTCTGAAAAATATATTAAAAATTTAATAAATTGAGTTTATAAATAATATTTATAATTTAGTGATGAATCTTTCAACCATTTGCCAATCGTAATCGTCTGCAAGGGGCTGTGGTTTGGTGATGTAGGGTTCATGATTTTACCTTGAGGTTTTGGGTTCAAATTCAGGGAGTGCGTTTCTTGTAAGAGCCTGTGACAGTAGGGATTTTACATGCTCCGCTTAAGTCCGCAAGGGGTGGTTTGGCGGTGAGATTTCCAATGAATCAAAAAAAAAAATTATTTTTCCACTTCTTTATGTTTTGTCAATAATAATAATTCAAATAAAAAATTAATAATAATAAGGTGATAGTTGAAACAATGATTATTATATTTGAAATAAAGCATAAAATTTTAAATTTAAATATTAAATATAAAATTTATATGATGTATAATATTAAAAAAATTAGGTTTAATAACTCATTTCAAAATTAATGATCTGAATTTCAACGTATAAATATATTTGTATATGATACATTAACAAAACCTTAATAAAAAAAAAAGAGGTTGCTGTCCCCATTGGTCATCAAAACAGTTTCCCCACAAATAAAAATAAGATACGTATTTTCCTAATTAGAAAAAAAATCTAAATTATTTTTCACGAAATTTTAAAATACGATATTTAAATAATTAAAACTCTTCTGAAAATTACAAATATACCCAAACATCCCACTAAAACCCTGAATAAATCAAACCTAAAAACAAGGGGAGCATTGTCATTTCAAATAAAAGAAAAGTGGTGATCCAATCAAAAGCCAACTGTCAAAACCTTTTCTGAATTCATAAAACCAAAAACGAGAAAACAAAAAACGTAAAACGAGTTCTTCCAAATTCCAGTATCATATCAGCTTCTCAAACACCTGTAAGTTCTTCAATTTTTTTTTTATTTTTAATTATTATTATTATTTACCTTAATCTATTAATCATTTGAGCACGATCTGAGCTCAGCTTCTCGCAGGATTTTTTTACACTGCAATTTAATTTAATTCAATTTTTTGTTTATTTAGAGTTGATTGCATTTTAATTTGTTCCTTTTGAAATGAATTTGTTGGAATTAGAGTGATTGTATGTTGTTATATTCCCTGTTTGGTTGACGAGAAAGCTAGGGAAAACGATTTTTTATTTTTAAAAAAAATTTAGAATCGAATATAATATTTGGTATTGCTGTTTTAGAAATTGGATGTCAAAAAACCGTAATGGTTACATTAATCCCAAATATATATGTTTTTTTAGGTGATTAATAAATACTCTGGACTTCAATAATTTAATAGAGCAGAAATTTCCAATTGAAAAATCTTTAGGATTATTGTGTAAAATTTCTTTTTCTGATTAATTTTTTTTTTTTAAACTAGTAAAAGTTTTTGTTCAAGTCATTAATCTAAAGTAAAATTTTGGGGTATTCTGTTGAAGGTGAACAGCAAGTTGATGAAATACGAGAGACGCCATTAAACCGGGTATAAGCAGTTGTAGAGGATGGCTTGCAGAGGGTGCTTGGAGTGTTTATTGAAGCTTTTGAACTTTCTATTGACCCTTGTGGGACTGGCAATGGTTGGTTATGGAATTTACTTGTTTGTTGAATACCAAAGAGCGGGTGATGGCGATACAGTGTCACCTGTTGGTGGTGATCAGGGATTCGTACAGCTTGGACGGCCCATGCTTATGGCTGTGTCTTTAGTGGATGGTATTTTCGACAAGTTGCCAAAAGCTTGGTATGAATTCTGCCTCTGATTTTGCCTTTATATAGGTCCCTTGCTGAGTATATCAGATAATAGATTTTCATATTGGTATGTAGTGTAACAAAAATTTCTTTCAAACAATATCCCTCTTTTCCGGTTTCAAGCATCTTATCCATTTACTCCATGGTTATTTTAATTGCCGTCAAAAAATCTAGAGTTCTTATACATTTTTATTTCTCTCTTGCTTTATTTGGAATTTTTCTGGTAATCAATCCATTATGATAATTATTGAATTGAAATATCTTTTACATTAGAAAAAAAAAAACCTTTACTAACTTTCACAGTGAATTTATCAATTATAAGTTAGAGCGGTTGGTGAGATGAATTTAATTTTGTCTTGAGAAGATTTCTTTGAGTTTGGCAAGAGTGCCTTACAATTACCCACCATATAACTTGAATACAAGTTTAAAACAAACACTTGATTGACCATACCATGATTGTTATTGAATTTAACTGTTTTTTATATCTATTTACTACTGGAAAGAGAGACACAAAAATTGAGCCTGGGCGAACACCTATTTGGGAAACAGATTATATATCCATTGCTGTCAATACATCAAGGTCAAGCTAAGCAATAGCGTTTTTGGTGCCCGAAAAGTTAGCGAGCAAAAATTTACATAAAAATTTTGGTACATTTGTTGTTATGGCTGTGGCTTTAACCTTCCTATTGCACAAATAATGTTTTTTTATTAAGACTTAGAGGTTGTGTACTACTGTCTACTACTAATCTTTCTTGTCCTATGTTGATTCCTCTTTTCATTCTTATGCATTATTATTAATTTATGAATTCTGCGGCTCTGCCATGGACTTGAGAGTGCAACTGCCAACTGGATTACTATTATTATTTCTTTTTTGCATGATAGATTGTCTTGTAACTGTTCAATTCTGATTTTTGTTCATATATGTTTGCAGGTTCATATACTTATTTATTGGTGTTGGAGTTGTTCTCTTTGTCATCTCTTGTTTTGGTTGCATTGGAGCTATGACGCGGAATGGATGCTGCTTGACTTGTGTATCCTTATTACTTTTCCGCTCCTTTTTGGTTCTGATGTCAGGGTTTTTTATTTTTACCACACATCTATTTCACATGGCAATGACTATTTTACTGATATCATGCACCGGGGCCTTTTGTCATTTCAGTAAGAGTAATGTCATATATTCCAAAACATATCCCAAAAGTGCATCCCAAATGAAGTGACATTCATTGCATGGGTGTTGAATAGTGCAGTACATTGAAAATTATGAATCCACTTGATTAATACTATATCTCATGTCACCTCATTTGTGATGTATTTTTTGGGATCATTTTGGGCATGTAGTTTAATCTATTAGCGATTCAAATAGGGATCATTGCATGGGTGTTGAATAGTGCAGTAAGGTACACTGAAAATTATGAATCCACTTGATTAATACTATATCTCATGTTACCTCATTTGTGATGCATTTTTTGGGATCATTTTGGGCATATAGTATTAATCTATTAGCAATTCAAATTTGCAAATAGTTTTAAATGTCTTTTGTTCTTTTCTGCACTCATTCCCCAATTTTTTTTTTTTGGTATTAATGATTTCCTTAAGCCAACCTAGTATTCAGTACTGGTGATCTTGTTGATCTTGGTTGAATTGGGATGTGCGGCCTTCTTATACTTTGACAAATCCTGGAGAGAAGTGAGTAGCCTGTTTACTGTATATTTGAGTCATAATGGTATTCATGGTTATCTAAACAGTAGAATATCCTTTTTTTCCTCCAGGAGATTCCAGCTGACAAAACCGGTGATTTCAAAATGATATATGATTTTCTGAAAGAAAACTGGAATGTTGTGAAGTGGGTCGCTCTTGGAGTTGTTATTTTGCAGGTAAGCTAAAGATGGAGTCATCTGCCTCAGTGAGGATCTAAGAAAATCACACACACACACTTGCTTGCACTCACCCTGAATATTGACCAGCATTCTGATAGAGTGAGAGATTGTTCATTTGTGAAATTTACTGCTAACTAGGTTTAGGTTGGGGTTTGGTAGATCTTATGTTTAAACCTGCTTGGCACAGAAAAATAAAATAAACTTCTAATACAGGGATGTTCTTTTCATTCTTTATTTATAGAGGGTTTTTTCATATATCAAGCTTAGGATATTTGGCAATTCTTGTGTTGGACCCATTTATTTAAGAGGATAAGGATTAATGATCCATGATAGTTTAATCATCCATTAGAAAGGTTTTGGATGGAACAGAAACAATACCACTTTAGACATTGAACATTTACTTGAGTTTAATCGGGGATCCTGAAGAATTTGTTCACTTTCGTTTTATATTTCAACCAAACACTGGATCTACTAAATTTTTGGCACTCTTATTCTATTTTTTCTGTTCTGCTACTGTCTTCTGTGTTGCGATCAGGTAGCACCCCTTCATTTTGGTGTTTTCTGAATGTTCCTATTCTTTATGAGCGTGAATGTGCTTATTTATGATGTATTTCTATACCTTCTTTCCTTGAGCAATTGAATAATTGCTGCTTCATGGTGAATCTTTCACTGGGAATTTATAATTCTAACTCTTATGATTCAGCTTATTCTATTACCTTTGCATGTTAAATTTTTCCTTTAACAATCTACACTAAGATAGATTTTGTATGCTCTTTTTGACTCCTGAAATTTCTTTCTTTAATGTATTATACAGCCAAAACACGTGCTTAAAATGCTAGATCTTTAAGTGCTTGTTTCAATTTTTAAATTTAACTTGTCCTGAGGAGGACTTTCTCCTAGGTAAGTGTCATGGTCAAAGTTTGAAGGTGTAGACAAATAATATTACAAAAGTTGACCTACTTCAATGTGTTTGTGTGTGTGCACGTGCGCGTGGCTCCCTTTTATTCTTTTTTTTTTTTAGTAGGGGCCAGTACAATCTTGGTGACAGGAGGTTTAACTAACTGTAACTGTCAATCTATCAGTAGTAGATGGCCTAAGAGAATCCCTCCCTTCAGGAACAATGACTGGCTATCGATCAAGTTCAGAAAGTCACGAAAATACGTTACACATATTGTAACTCTCAAGTTGGGAGATGTTATTGCTATAACTTATAGTTTCTTCCCATACTTGATAGCCCCAATGATATAGGTCAGAGATTCCTAGATAACTCTCTGTTAAAGTAACTGAAGGGAAAATTGGTAGGCTTTTGAAATTAGATGCTGCTCTACCTGAGTCCTATTCTCCAGTGAACTTGTCAATTCGGGCGGCTGCAACATGGCATAGTTTTATGGGCTTAAACTAGTGTTTGCTAAGCTAAGCTCAACTAATTGATATGTAAATCTAATTGAAGATGAAATCTATAGTAAAACAATATTTTTGTACCAGACCTAGCGGGGCAGGAATTCAGTAATGAACCTAAAGAAACTGGGTGAAAGAGTGACCCAAAAAAAAGGTTGTCTATCAAATGTTGAGGAAAAACTGTGGAGAGTCTAGTTTTGAAGTATGTACAATACTATCTAAGAGTAATATTTGCCCCCACTATGTGTTGTAAGGGTTGTAGGCAAATTCACTTCAGGATACAACAGAACTTCTTAGAGATACAACACAATACTTTGTTGAATCTCTACTTGAGAACTTTGTTCAAGAGAAATATGTTATCTTGTTAATTCTGGAAGAAACCATGTCTAATTTATAGGCAATCAAAGATTGCCTCCAAAAGCCATGACTTTTAGCTACCAAAAGTCATGTCTTTTAGCATCAAAAGACACCAAATTTGGTTATCAACTGTTATATACCAGGTTGATCCCCGGTGCATCAGCAGAATGCAATAACCGAACCAAATTGAATTTATTATATTCATATTTTATAATATCTTACATTGATAAACTAACCATCCTATGTTGAATATATGTCCAAATTCAACAACATCAAATTCAACTTTCGCTCCCTTTCTGCATCCCTCCCCCCATCTTTCTTGGGGATCTCTATGCCACCCTGTATTACGGCACTGGAGCTTCAGCTGGTTGGTTTTCTCATTCAAATTCACGAGTATGCCCTCTTGTTTTAAGGAGAAAAAGGCATTAAGATATCAATTCCACCAAGCAGTATGTAATATCCAGTATTTGAGTTAGCTTCCCAGTCCATGAATCTAAGTCCAATCATAACATACTGCTTGTTTCTATATGTGCAATGTTGAACTGGACTAGTTATAGAACATTTTCCTTCTAATGCTTACATATGGCAGCTCTTATCTAATGAATCGAGCTTGGGATTTGCAGGCTTTGATTTTCCTGTTAGCTATTATAGTCAGGGCAGCAAACAGACCAGTTGAGTATGACAGTGATGATGAGCTAATTGCCCCAAGGCCGCAAATTCGGCAGCCCTTGCTCAACAGACCTCCACCTCCTACCACAGGCGTGCCTGTAGCTGGTGCCCTCGATCAGCGTCCTAGCAGAAATGATGCTTGGAGTACACGTATGAGAGAAAAGGTGTGATTTTTTATTTTTCTAGCTAAGTTTTTTTAGGACTATATATATTATTCAAGTGCTTCATCAATCATGAATATTTTTTTATTGAATAATACTTCAGATCGCATACATATCTTCATAAGAACCAACTACTAAGACTGCTTGAAAACAAATGAGAATAGGTAGTGTGGCAAAATATAACAGTGGTTACCTCAATTCTTATTGAAAGAGATTGATTGAGTGTTCGTACTTGTATTATTCAACTGTAGAATTGTAGCTTATGATAATTGATATGGAGATTAGAGAGTGCAGATGATACGTGATATTTAAGGTTACAATTTTGCAAGAAAATGAATGTTATTGCCGAGTTCTGCTTCTGACACTGTAACATGTTCTTCTTGAATGTATGTAAACCAGTACGGGCTTGATACATCCGAGTTCACATACAACCCGTCTGAGTCACACAGGTTCCAACAGGCGGGCACGCAGCCAGCAGAAGAAAGGAGCCGTTGCACCATCATGTGATGCATCACTTTCTGGATGTCGCTCAAATCTAAACTGGATTGGTTTCTTGGACAGTGGTGTCAGATCTTTCGAGTTTTTCAGAAGACAGGTATTTTCGTTTTGTTGAGTTTGCGTAGAAAAATACATTGTTCAGGAGTTATAATCATTCCCCCACCCCCTTTGTTTCATTTCTTCTACAAAACAAAACTAGATCAGATGCACTACCATTTTGTGTGTGCAAGTGTAATGTAACTTCAGGATTTGTTCTGGTGTTAAAATGTCTGAGATTAAGCATAAATTATTGGGTGATATTTTCTAATCAATATTCGGCTGACCTCAGAAACTAATGTCTATTTCTTATCTGCGAAATGATTATCTTTTGCAGAAAAATTTTCGTCTGTCCACATCAAGATTTATTCAAAATTAATACATATATAATTAGATTCTGCTTCTCACTCTTTCTCCATATCCAGTAGAGGTGGTCTTAGGGAGAGTTGACATAGACAGTTTGTTGGAGCTCTTAAATTTGACTCAAAATTAAAACTCCGAATTCATAGAAATTTCAATTTTTAGTATATATATCTTATTTTAAGAACTCGCTCATGGTCCTAGAAAATGCAAGACGAGTCAGGGCCGCCCTGATATCGAGATATATATTCAAAGGAAGATCAAGCAGGTAAACTTTGCCGTTTTATAAGCATTTTTTTTTTTTAAAATTCAAAATCATGTGATGCAGGCTGATATAATCTTTATCAACATTTGATGGTAGGTCCAGTGGCCACATTAAACAATTGTTGGCTGAGACTTTCCTTTAACTAATAAATTAGTGGATTACATTAATATTGGAATAATAATAATCAGGAATAATATAGTTTCTAATTTTAAATTGTCTACATGTGAGTACTGAGTAAACAATAACATATAAACTGGTGATGTTTAAACATTAGGAAATTCAGTTTTATGGTCCGGTTCTGATTCCAAACATTACAGAATTGGAATTTACCTTAAATAAATCGATTCCTAACTTTGAGTGTTTGAAAATGGCTGCTCTGATAAACATGTTTTTTGTGAAGACACACATTTTGAAGTTGTTTGTGATTTTGTGGCTAATTTCAATCTTGTAAAATTCCAAATTTGAGAGAGGTATCTCGATGAAAGTCGTAAATCTAATTTTTTTTTCTTAGACTGGACTAAATACAAATAAGGTTTAGTTTTTGTTCTTTTTAATAAATTCCCCCTTGAAATAATGACTTATATTAATTTAAATAATAATGTTCTAAAAAATTTAACTTTTAAACAAAGTTTTACAATATTTATTCCTAAAAACCTAAAATTTAAAATTCTGCATGTAGAAGCTAATTAGGGCCCGTTCACTATTGTTTTTCAATTGATGTTTTTATGAAATAAAAAAGAGAATGAAAATATTATTTTTAAAATTTAAGAATGTGTTCGACATCATTTTCAAAATAATAATCTTGAAAATGGAAAAAGTAAAACTTATTTGGTAAAATTATCATTTTACAATAAATTTGTATACTAAATATTAAGTAATAATTAATAATTTTTAAGATTCATTACCAAACGCATATTTTGTGTTTTTTGAATTAAAAAAACCAAAACGAAATTCAAAAAATGATACCGAATAGGGCCTTTGTTTTCTTTATCTCAAAAACTCTACTCAAATTATAACTAAAAAAAAATGTAAAGAACTTTTTTTATAAGTAAATAAATCATACCAAACAGATACTTTAATTATAAAATATGTTGATCTTATACACTTATTTGTATTTTACATAATATTGTAACAAAAAAGGAAAAATTCGTTTTATTTTGTAAGCAACTACAAATTCAATTTTCATTAATTTTGAAAGTTACGTCTTAAACATGAGAGAAGACATTCAATATTTAATATATTAAAGAGAAAATTACATATAAACTCCTAAAATTTTATAAAATAGACAAACACGACTTTTTATTTTTGAAAATAGATATATGCTATGCATTACAAAAATTTATAAA